>JARQOC010000006.1:17546620-17671620 GCA_033576535.1 Allobates femoralis
CCCTGCTCTGCCCAATGACTGTGCCCACTAACCCCTGCTCTACCCACTGATCCCCCACCCTGCCCACTGAACCCCGCTTTGCCCACTGACCCCCAACTGATCGGTTTCCCAGGCAACGACAGGTCCTGTCCTGGGAGCTAGAGACAGGTGGAGCGAGCCGGCGGAGGGCAAGTATCCTCACTGAGGGTTTTTTTTTTATTATCACCATGGAGGAGCGGGGGAGGGGTGTGTGTGTGTGGAGGGGAAAAGGGAGGGGGGCTGCAGGGAGTGGAGGGGCAGAGGGAGGGGGCCGCAGGGAGCGGAGGGGGTCAGGAGGAGCGCCTCCATCCTGCCCACCAGCTCCATCTTGCCCCGCCGGCTCCATCCCGCAACCCCACCACCATCCTGCCCCCCACGCCACCATCCCGCCCTGCCGGCTCCATCCTCCCCCCCTGCCACCATCCTGCCCCGCCGTCTCCATCCTGCCTCGCTCGCTCCATCCTGCGCCACTCGTCACCATCCTGCCCCACACCATCCTGCTCTCCCACCATCCTGCCCCCCCTGCCACCATCCTGCCCCGCTCGCTTTATCCTGCCCTGCTCGCTCCATCCTGCCCCCCGCCTCCATCCTGCCCTGCTTGCTCCATCCTACCACTTTGGCTCCATCCTGCTCCGCTCGATCCATCCTGCCCCACTTGCTCCATCCTGCCCCCCGCTGTTCTTGCTCCCCCGGCTCCATCCTGCCCCCCGCCTCCATCCTGCCCTGCTTGCTCCATCCTGCCACTTTGGCTCCATCCTGCTCCGCTCGATCCATCCTGCCCCACTTGCTCCATCCTGCCCCCCGCTGTTCTTGCTCCCCCGGCTCCATCCTGCCCCGCTCGCTCCATCCTGCCCCCCCCCGCCTCCATCCTGTTCCCCCGCCTCCATCCTGCCCCGCTCGCTCCACCCTGCCCCACTCGCTCCATTCTGCCCACCCCCTCCCGACACAATCCTGCCCCCCCTCCCCCCCTCAGCGGATTGGTTTCCCAGGCAACGACAGGTCCTAAAGGCCTGTAGGACCTAGAAGGCGGAGGTGGAGCGAGCCGGCGGACAGGTGAGTATCCTCACTGAGGATTTTTTTACCTTTACTGTGGAGGAGTGGGGGACCGTGGGGAGCGGAGTATCGCCATATACCATAGTGCTGCTGTACATGTACTGCCATATACCATAGCGCTGCTATACATGTACTGTAATGTACCACCATATACTATAGTGCTGCTATACATGTACTGTAATGTACCACCATATACCATAGTGCTGCTATACATGTAATGTACCACCATATACCATAGTGCTGCTATACATGTACTGTAATGTACCGCCATATACCATAGTGCTGCTATACATGTACTGTAATGTACCGCCATATACTATAGTGCTGCTATACATGTAATGTAATGTACCACCATATACTATAGTGCTGCTATACATGTGCTATAATGTACTACCATATACTATAGCGCTGCTATACATATATATAGTTCACTCACGTTGACTGAACAAGTTCTGTCAGTCACAGTATGTCAACTACATACATATTCTACAATACCCGATGCGTTAGAATTGGGCCACCATCTAGTCAGATTATAATCATAGAAAGTTTTCAGTAATAAGATATGGGTACTGATTTAATTATTTATTATTAAATCTATGGTTTTCATAGTAGGAAAATGACACATTTTTACATAGAAGATACTTTTCCACCAGAGATATACATAGAATAGCTAGGATTAGGAATACATCCCATAGGATCGATTCTAATATGTATATACTAGCTGGGAGCCCGATGCACATGCATCGGGATTCTAGTACGTGGAGTCTCTGACTCGCAATGGCCGCTGCGCGAGCATTGCGAGTCGACTTAGAAGTGCTCGCAATGGCCGCTTCGCGGCCAATGCTTCGCACGTATCCACATGACCACGCCGGGGGCAAAAAAGCTATTCGCAATTATATAATAGATGCTGGATAGACACGAATCTGATATAAAGAACTGAGATAGAAAAAACGATCGAAATCAGTCTGATATCAGGTTCTAAACCCGAATAAACCATTCAACAGCAATATTTTTCAACTAATGAGACCGAATTAAAACTTTTTAGCTGTTTTTAATGTAATTTAATATTAGAGTAATGTGGCATACATGTGAATACTTTTGTTTGTGTTAGAATACCATCTGTAGACCAAAAACGATTTCAAAGGCTTTTTTTGGAAAGCCTGTGAGTGCGCGCTTTTCCCCTTATAAAACCGTCCATTGCTGAAACACGTCCTGATGAAGAAGCATGTTGCTTCGAAACGCGTTGACCAATATAAGTTATTCTATACATGGTGGACTTCTGTACTAGGTCGGCAGCGAAATGACAACCCATTTTCTCCTTTACATTTCAACATTATCATTTTGGTGGGTCTGCAGCATCCGCCTGGTAAGCTTCTAGAGGTGGTTGTGCCTGTTCACAGCCACGCCAGGTGAGTAATTCCATTTGTATCAATTTATCCGGATCTCCATTGGGTTAGACCCTACCGTTGCTCCTTCATTTCTCCTCCAGCTTCTGCTGATCCTTGGATCGTTGATTTTCACCACTATATGTGATGGTATTATCAGGATTCTACCCTTGCTATTTATAAGGTAATATTTTCCCTATCGCCACGACAGCACCACCTGAGAGATAGGACCGCCCATCCAAGACAGGAAACCTCTGAGATAAAAAGGCGGGACCTCTCCTGAACCTCAGTTTAGGTTTCCTGTCTTGGAGGTGGGAGACCTCTGAAGCTCATGCGGTCCTGGCCTGACCCGGTAGCTGGAAGAAGCTGTCCTTACCTAGGCAGTGGCTCCGGACTTGGGTGCAGATGCTCCTCCACGGGGTATCCCCTGCGGTGGTGGAGGGCACGGGGTCTGGAGAGGGCCATCAGCGGCTTGTTATTGGCCCTTGTTGCCGCCCGGGTGTCCCAGCTGCACGGTGGGTGGCGGCCCTGTAGTCTGTGCCCCGGGTGAAGAGGATGGTTTACAGGCAGGGCGCAGCGTTCCTGGGTCTGTAATGGGCCTGGGAGCGGTTTTTTCCCGGCGGCAGGTTTGAATTTCGCGCCGTGAGCCGCTACTTCCGGTTTCGGGCGCGGACCGGAAGTGACGTTCCGCGCATGCTCTGTGCGGGCCAAGATGGTGGCGCCCAGCGTTCAGCAGCAGGGAGACGCTGGAGCGGTTCCCGATGGTGAGGGGCGAGCAAGGAGGGCAGAGCCAGCCAGCGTCCAGCGGTGTGACAGCATTCTCTTTCGGCTCCAGTCATGGGAGCCTCAGCAGTGGCGGCCGCAGGTCCTCAGTGATGGGATCCAGGATGAAGGGACCCTGATGCCCCGGAAGTCGGTATGCGCCTGGTGGGTGAGTGCCTTCGGGCTGTACTGTCTGTAATTTCACCGCCTGAGGTATGTGCTTTCTGCAGGGTTCCTCTTCCAGAGGGTTGTACTGCCGGATTTCTGTGGCCCTTGCTTTGGGGAAACTGTGCGAATCACTGTCCCCAGTCCGGCCTCTAGCCTTGGCACTTTAGTGTGGGAGGCTTTTTTCCGTCCCTGCAGCTAGCCGGGATGGATGGGGACTTATGCGGCAGAAGGCTTTGGGCTCTTCCCCTGGTACTGAGTGCCACTTGTGGTTTTCACTAGGGGGAGCCGCAGGTCTTGCTCATCCTCTGCCTCGTCCTCCTCGTCATCCTCCTCCTCTGTTGACGGCAGAGAGGGGACGCCGGGGGTTACCCATAATGACTCTGATTTTTTTGCTTACAGCGGTCCGTTCGCCTGTGGGGTTGGGGCCCGTGGCCCCTCTTCGGTGGCGGATTTAAGGTTCAGTGGTCTGTCTTCCACGCAGAGCCGGACTTTTCCCTTAAATCTGAGGGCCCAGGAAATAATGTTAGCTCCTGGACTAAGCCTGTTCAGAAGGGCTCTCTTTCCTTTTGGGCTACTGGCGTAATTCCTGGGAATCCACTGCTGGCATTTTTTGGTCCCTCGTGTCTTGGTTGCAGCAGTTGGTGGCTCAAGTGAGGGACGGGTTTCCTACGGCGGAGACCTTGTCTTCCTTCCTTTGACTCTTGCTGCGACAGCTTTGCTGGCAGCTTCCTCGTGGAATTGGCAGCAAAGGCTCCGTCTTTCTTTAATGCTGCTCATCATACCTTATGGTGGGGGCCTGGCCCGGTGTTGCCCACTCTGGGTTTCTTTACCTGGTGCGGGTGCTTTTCTGGTTGGTACGTCGCTGGCTGATATCCTGGCCCGGGCTTGTGCCGATGTGGATGGTTTTCCCTCCGGGGTTCCAGCTCCCGCCTTCCGGGGCCGTCCCCCTTTGTGAACCTCGGTTTGCTAAACGAAGGTCCCCTAGTCGGACCCGAAGTTCTTGGGCCAACGGGGGAAGCATGTAGTCGGGTTTTTTGGTTCAGGGGTTCCTCCTTTGGCGTGAAGTTCCAGTATCAGTGACGGCTCGCTCCAGGATGGAGGAAGGCTTGACCCTTTCTCCCGGCCGACTCCCGGGTTGGGACTTGCGAGGGAGCTCTCGCTCTTCAGTGTCGGGTTGACACTGGGGTTTGCTTCGGCTCCTGGGGGCCCCTGGTGATTGTGTCTGTCCCCTGTTCAGGAAAAGGCGCTTTTCTGATAAGAGGGGTACGGGCCCTTGTGCGACTACAGGGGGTTTCCCCGGTTCCTCCAGCCGCCTGCGGCAGGGGGTTCTGTTCCCCGCTGTTTCTCGTGCCACAGCCAGTCGGTTCGTTCCAGTCTTTTATACCCCTGAATCCCCGGAACAGCTTTCTGGTGCGGAGTTCGTTCCTGAGGGGGACTTGGTAGTCGACAATCGGGGTTGGTTTCCAAATTGTTTCAGGGTGGGGCTGGCTCTGCCGGACGCGTAACACAATGTTCCGGTTCACCGTCACCACCGGCAGTTCTGATGTTCGCCCGGTTTGGGGGGCTTCCTCTGCCTGGCTGTGCCAGGCTCTCCCCTTCGGCCTGGCGATGGTTCCTCGGCTTTTCACGGCGCTGCTGGCAGTAGCGTGGCCGCTTCCGACGTCTGCGGGGTTTAATTATTCCATATCTGGAAGTTTGCTGCTTGTGAGGGACTCCTGGAGTTTGTGCCCGTCTGCATCTGGTTTAGTCTTCCCTGGGTCAGCTGGCTTGGATTGTTGTTCTAGGAAGGTCCAGGCTGTTCCCCGCCACGCGTCAGCTGGTTCTGGGGTTGTTTCTGGGTTCCCAGTCTCTGCTTTGCCTCCTTCTGGCCGTCGGGGGTCGTGGCGTGACTGAACGCAGTCCAGAGACCCCGCAGGGGCATAATGTCGGGAAGCTCCCCGCTGACCTCGAGGCCGTTGCGTCTTCGGTCATCCCTTTCTGCAGTACAGGGGCTCTCCTCAGTTGGTTTTCTGGAGGGCTGTGTCCCTCTTGGGCTCCCTCTCGTCCTGTATCCCCGCTGTTCCTTGGGCACAGTTGCGCTCTCGGGCCCTTCTGTGGATGGTTCCCCAGCGTCAGCTCGGGTTAGGGGCGGCCTTGGACGCATGGATTGTTCTGTCCCCTCCGCCTTTAGATTCTCTGGAGGGGGGGGCTGCTCCCTGGGCGCCTCTCCAGGGGCGTCCCATGGGGTGGTCCGGTCTCCGATGCTTACCACGGAGCCAGTTCCTGGAGATGGGGGCCCTCCTCCGGGACCTGTCCGCTCGGGGGGGCCTGAGACTCATCGCCTCTCCAGGCTGTCCTCCCTTATGCGGGAGTTCCTGGCTGTTTGGAAGGCAGTTCTGCGTTCCTTACTTCCCTTCGTAGGCACCATCTTTGTGTCCTCTCCGGCTACAGTGTGTTGGTGGCTTCCTGGCACCGTCAGGGGGACACCCGGTCTCAGGCACTCATGGGACTTGCGCGGGGCGTTGTCAGCTGTTGTAACTCCTGTCTGATTCCCTCTCTGCCCTTCACATGCGGGGGGGTGGCAACTTCCTGGACGGATTTTCTCTGCAGGGTGCAGCTACAATGGGAGCAGTGGGCCCTGGCTTTGAGTGTTTTTTTATTTTTTCGCTCCGATTGTGGCCATGTTGGGCCTTCTGGAGCTGGATTTCTTTGCCACTCGAAAGCACGGTCTGGCTGTTCTCTGTTTCCCGGAGTCCGGCCCGGGCTGGGGACGCTCTACTGTTCCCTGGTCCTTGGGCCTTCGGTGTCCTTTCCCTCCCTTGGTTAGGTTCCTGCAGTGCTTCGGAAGGTCAGGATGGACTGGGCGAGGGTCGTCGTGATGGCGCCCTTCTGTACCCGGGGAGCTTGGTTCTTTTGGCTCAGTTGCCTGTCCAGCCAGGCTCCCTGGACTCTCCCCCTATTCCAGTCTCTCCTGCGGGGGCCGGTCCCCCTTCCGCTGGTCTCCGGCTGACGGTGTGGGACTTGCCCAGGCGGCTCCGGTCACGTGGGGGATTCTCTGGTGGCCTTGTTCGTGTGCTGTGGTCCGGTCGAACGCCGGTTGCCACCGTTTTTTTCTGGTGCCGGGTGGTTTCCCTTTTCTGTTTTTTTTCGGGGACGAGTCCGGACGGTGGGCTCCTGTGCTGGCAATTTTCGACTTCCTCCAGTAGGTGGCGGATTGGTCTCTGTCGATTCCCTGGAGCTCTGGTTTTCGGCTTTGGGGGCCTGTGCCTTGTTCCCTCGATGGGTCCCTGTCCAAGGGTGGCTCCTTGGGGTCTCATTTTAGTTCTGGATGCCCTAACCAAGCCTACCTTTGGGCTTTTCTCTTGTGCTTCGCCTAGGGTCCTGCCTCGGCAGTTGGTCCTGTTGGGCGGTGGCTTGCCGTCCGCCAGCCTTTTTTTGTGTCTTCCTGGCCTTGTCGGTGGGGCCTGGTTCTCCGGGTTTGGCTGGACGGGGTCATCCTCTACCCGGTTCCTTCCTTCTTCCCAAGGTGGCTCTCCTGTTCCGCGGACTGCGGGAGCTTGTTCTCCCTTCCTTTTGTGGTCTTCCTGCAATTCTGATGGCCGTGGTTCTCCACACGTTCGTGGTCTGGTGGGAGTTGCTCGCCTGCTTCGTCGGGCCACGGCCTGGCGTCTGGCTCTGTCCCTCTTGTTTTTCTTTCGAGGGGCCTCTTGGGGTGAGGCAGTGTCCGTGGGTGCTCTTGCTTGGTGGTTGCGGGAGGCCTTCGCTCTTGCTTCTTCCGGTCAGGTGCGGGTCCCGGGGGGGCCTTTGTGCGCTTCCACCAGGGCAGTAGCTGCTTCCTGGGCGGGGGTGGCTGTTGTCCCCTTAGACTTGATCTGTGCGGCTGCTCCTTCTCTTTTCTTCGAGCATGTCAGGCTTGATCTTGCTGCCGCTAGGGTGGTGACCTTCGGTAGTGGAGTTCTGCTAGCGGTGGTCCCTCCCTAATTTTCTTTTCTCTGAAATCTCTCAGGTGGTGCTGTCGTGGCGATAGGGAAAAATCTAAATTACTTACCGGTAATGTGTTTTTCATGAGCCACGACAGCACCACCGCATCCCTCCCTATTGCCTGTTGGTGTTGGTCCTGTTTGGAAGGGGGTGTGTGATTTGTTGAGTTCTTTTGGTTGTGTACTAATGCTTGTTGGGTTCCCCTCTCCGGTCTCTGTAACCGAAACTGAGGTTCAGGAGAGGTCCCGCCTTTTTATCTCAGAGGTTTCCTGTCTTGGATGGGCGGTCCTATCTCTCAGGTGGTGCTGTCGTGGCTCATGAAAAACACATTACCGGTAAGTAATTTAGATTATATCATCAGGATTCTAGCCTTGCTATTTATAAGGTAACTAGCTGGGTGCCCGATGCACAATGCATCGGGATTCTAGCAGAGCGAGTCTCTGACTCGCAATGGCCGCTTCGCGGCCAATGCTTCGCGCTGCTAAGGCGACTCGCCATGCCCGCTGCGCGGGCATAGCGAGTCGCCTTAGAGCTGCGCGGCCAATGCTTCGATCGTATCCACATGACCACGCTGACTCGCAGCGAGAGCGGTCTCAAAAGGGGCAAAAAACCCATTCGTGATTATATAATAGATATATATCATCAGGATTCTAGCCTTGCTATTTATAAGGTAATATATATCATCAGGATTCTAGCCTTGCTATTTATAAGGTAATATGTATTATCAGGATTCTAGCCTTGCTATTTATAAGGTAATATATATCATCAGGATTCTAGCCTTGCTATTTATAAGGTAATATATATCATCAGGATTCTAGCCTTACTATTTATAAGGTAATGTATATCATCAGGATTCTAGCCTTGCTATTTATAAGGTAATATATATCATCAGGATTCTAGCCTTGCTATTTATAAGGTAATATATATCATCAGGATTCTAGCCTTGCTATTTATAAGGTAATATGTATCATCAGGATTCTAGCCTTGCTATTTATAAGGTAATATGTATCATCAGGATTCTAGCCTTGCTATTTATAAGGTAATATGTATCATCAGGATTCTAGCCTTGCTATTTATAAGGTAATATGTATCATCAGGATTCTAGCCTTGCTATTTATAAGGTAATATATATCATCAGGATTCTAGCCTTACTATTTATAAGGTAATATGTATCATCAGGATTGTAGCCTTGCTATTTATAAGGTAATATGTATCATCAGGATTCTAGCCTTGCTATTTATAAGGTAATATATATCATCAGGATTCTAGCCTTGCTATTTATAAGGTAATATGTATCATCAGGATTCTAGCCTTGCTATTTATAAGGTAATATGTATCATCAGGATTCTAGCCTTGCTATTTATAAGATAATATATATCATCAGGATTCTAGCCTTGCTATTTATAAGGTAATATATATCATCAGGATTCTAGCCTTGCTATTTATAAGGTAATATATATCATCAGGATTCTAGCCTTGCTATTTATAAGGTAATATATATCATCAGGATTCTAGCCTTGCTATTTATAAGGTAATATATATCATCAGGATTCTAGCCTTGCTATTTATAAGGTAATATATATCATCAGGATTCTAGCCTTGCTATTTATAAGGTAATATATATCATCAGGATTCTAGCCTTGCTATTTATAAGGTAATATATATCATCAGGATTCTAGCCTTGCTATTTATAAGGTAATATATATCATCAGGATTCTTTTATCTTAAAGATGATTATTGGTAATTGTAAACATTTCATAAATGTCTGATTTGTGGATAGAACATTTCCCACATTCGTGACACATATGGATTCTCCTCTGTATGAATTATCGGATTATTACCAAGATCTGATTTCTAGGTGAAATCTTCCCCAGATTATGAACATTAACCCCTTCAGGACCCAGCCTATTTTGACCCCCACGACCTTGTCATTTTTTGTCAATTCTGACCAGTGTCCCCTTATGAGGTTATAACTCTGGAACGCTTCAACGGACCCTAGCCATTCTGAGATTTTTTTTTCGTGACTTATTGGGCTTCATGTTAGTATTAAATTTAGGTTCATAATTTTTGCGCTTATTTGTAAAAAATAAAAAAATTGGCAAAAAATGTTGCAAATTTTCAAATTTTGAATTTTTATTCTGCTAATCCAGAAAGTTATGTGACACTAAATAGTTGATAAATAACATTTCCCACATGTCTACTTCACATCAGCACAATTTTTGAAAAAAAAAAAAATTTTGTTAGGAAGTTATAAGGGGTCAAAGTTCATCAGCAATTTCTCATTTTTCCAGCAAAATTTACAAAACCATTTTTTTGTGACCACATTGCATTTGAAGTGCCTTTGAGGGCGTACATGACAGAAAACACCCAAAAGTGACACCATTCCAAAAACTGCACCCCTCAAGCTACTCAAAACTACATTCAAGAGGATTATTAACCCTTCAGGTGCTTCACAGGAACTAAAGCAACGTGGAAGGAAAAAATTGACATTTTAATTTTTCCAACAAAAATGTTCTTTTAGCCTCAATTCTTTCATTTTTGCATGGGCAACAGGATAAAATGGATCCTAAAATTTGTTGGGCAATTTCTCCTGAGTACACCGATACCTCATATGTGGTTATAAACCACTGTTTGGGCACACGGAAGGGCTCAGAAGGGAGGGAGCGCAATTTGACTTTTGGAGTTAATTTTCAATTCAAAAAGTGAAATGGCGCTCCTTCCCTTCGGAGCCCTGCTGTGTGCCCAAACAGTGGTTCACCACATATGAGGTACCGGTGTACTCAGGAGAAATTGCCCAACAAATATTAGGATGTATTTTATCCTGTTGCCCATGTGAAAGTGAAAAAAAAAGTACTTTTTCATTTTTACGGATCAATTTGTGAAACATTTGGGGGTGCAAAGTGCCCACCACCCATCTAGATAAATTCCCTGGGTGGGGGGGTCTAGTTTCCAAAATGGGGTCACTTGTCGGGGAGCTACAATGTTTAGGCACACAGGGGCTCTCCAAACGCAACATGGTGCAATGTGAATGGAAAATCAGCTCAAATTGTTAGCGGACACCATGTTGCGTTTGGAGAGCCCCTGTGTGCCTAAACATTGGAGCTCCCCCACAAGTGACCCCATTTTGGAAACTAGACCCCCCAAGGACCGTATCTAGATGCATAGTGAGCACTTTGAACCCCCAAGTGCTTCACAAATTGATCCGTAAAAATGAAAAAGTACTATTTTGTCCACAAAAATTTTCTTTTTTCATTTTTACAGATCAATTTGTGAAACACTTGGGGGTTCAAAGTGCTCACTATACATCTAGATACGTTCCATGGGGGGTCTAGTTTCCAAAATGGGGTCACTTGTGGGGGAGCTCCAATGTTTAGGCACACAGTGGCTTTCCAAACGCGACATGGTGTACACTAACAATTTGAATAGAAAATCAGCTCAAATTGTTAGCGGACACCATGTCGCATATGGAGAGCCCCTGTGTGCCTAAACACTGGAGCTCTCCCACAAATGACCCCATTTTGGAAACCAGACTCCCCAAGGAACGTATCTAGATGCATAGTGAGTACTTTGAACCCCCAAAGTGATGCCCCCCTCCAGCTCTGATAGAAGTGATCTAATGGGATGATCACCCCCATCAGAACCGCTCCACAGCCGCCGTCCACCCGCCGCAGTACACCTCCGTGTACCTCCAGCTCTGGGTCGTTGCCGCGGCGCCTCCTACTCCTTCCTCCTCCCGCCCTCTTTGTCCTCCTTATCCAGCCCCCCTCTGTGCCCTGTGCTCCCGCTCCTCTCCTGATCTCCTCCTTCTCCTCTGTGCCCTGTGCTCCTTGCCGTGGTAACCGCCATGACGTTGTACAACGTCATGGGTCGTGAAGGCACCGACTTTCATGACCGTTGTATAACATGAAAGGTCGGGAAGGGGTTAATATAGTTTCTCTCCTGTGTGACTTCTCTCATGCTGATAAAGACCTGATGGACGTGTAAAATTTCCCACATTCTGGGCATGAATACGGCTTCTCGCTGTGTGATTTCTCTGATGTCTGAGATTGATTTCTGGTTAAAATATGTCCCACACTCTGAACATGAACATATTCTCTTCTGGTGTGATATCTCACATGTACAACATAATATGATTTGTAAATGTTTACCACACTATGAGCAGGAATATGGCTTCTCACCTGTGTGACTTTTCTGATGACTAACAAGATATGACTTACGTGTAAAACATTTTCCACATTGAACATCCAATGGCTTCTCCCCTGTGTGACTTCTCTCATGTATAATAAGATGTGATGTATGTGCATAACATTTCCCACATTCTGTACATCCATACGGCTTCTCACCTGTGTGACTTCTCTGATGACTAATCAAGAGTTGATTTATGTGCAAAACATTTCCCACATTCTGTACATCCATACGGCTTCTCACCTGTGTGACTTCTCTGATGACTAACAAGATCTGATTTATGTGAAAACATTTCCCACATTCTGTACATCCATACTGCTTCTCACCTGTGTGACTTCTCTGATGACTAACAAGATCTGATTTATGTGTAAAACATTTTCCACATTTTGAACATCCATATGGCTTCTCACCTGTGTGACTTTTGATGTCTAACAAGATGTGATTTGACATATAAAACATTTCCCACATTCTGTACATCTATACGACTTCTCACCTGTGTGAATTCTCTCATGTATAATAAGACTTGATTTACTTGTAAAACATTTCCCACATTCTGTACATCCATACGGCTTCTCACCTGTGTGATTCTCTGATGTTTAACAAGATGTGATTGACATTAAAAGCATTTCCCACATTCTGTACATCTATACGGCTTCTCACCTGTGTGACTTCTGTCATGTACAATAAGATTTGATTTACGTGTAAAACATTTCCCACATTTTGCACATCCATACGACTTCTCACCTTGTGACTTCTCTCATGCACAATAAGATGTGTTTCTCTGAAAGAAACCTTTCCCACATGTTAGGCATGGATATGTTCTTTCCCTGTGTGAATTCTCTGATGATTAATAAGATGTGTTCTCTGACTGAAACATTCCCACATTCTGAACATGAATATGGCTTCTCCCTGTGTGAGTTCTCTGATGTATAACAAGAGATGTTTTCCTGTTAAAACATTTTTTACATTCTGAACATGAAAATGTCTTCTTTCCTTTGAGAGCTGCTGGATATTTCATTCCCCTTCTGTGAATGTTACTTTGCTTTTCAGTCTGTGATGATTCAGAAGATGAGGGTATATCTGGGACAATGGCATGTTCTTCATGTGTAGCTTGTGAGATATCAGGATTTTCTGCCTTAATATCTGACGTCAGATGTCCCTCCACGCTCCTATTACAGTCACCTGACAAAAATGTAATTCAATCTATATTAAGAATAAAACTTTAAAAACATGTTGCAATTTTACTAACATCAGTCCGTCACACAAAAAACAGCATCACACAGACAAATTAAAGAAAACAATGTTTTTCTTTTACAAAATTCTGAAGTTTTCTTTCACTACTAAAATAAAAATACAAATCTGTATTGGATTAGTATTGCTGTGATGTGATCGTACTGACCTGAAAAGTCATATTTCAACCTCATATTTACCATTAAAAACTAAATGGAAATGAGGGAATATTTGCTATTTCACCACCTCCCCTATACATCCCTGACAGAAGTTATGTGGCTTATCCATGTTATGTGAATAAGAGCTTATAAACCTGACGTTATATTCAGCCATTGGCTTGTATAAATTACTCTTTTGAAAGCTGAAACCTCCAATTGTTAGGTAAGAAAATAAATTGTCATCAATGCTGAAATATTGATCATTTAATGAACACAGAATGGTCAGATTTTGGCAAGACAAAAGTTTTGTCATCCACAGAACGTAATGTGATTTTCAACAAAAAATTAACTTAAAATACAAAATCTAAATTACTTATCGGTAATGGGTTTTTCCGGAGCCACGACAGCACCACCTGAGAGAGAGGACCATCCAAGACAGGAAACCTCTGAGATAAAAAGGCGGGACCTCTCCTGGACCTCAGTTTAGGTTACAGAGACCGGAGAGGGGAACCCAACAATCATTAGTACACAACCACCACCAAAAGAAATCAACAATTCAACCCCCCCCCCCAACGTGACCAACACCAACAGGCAATAGGGAGGGATGCGGTGGTGCTGTCGTGGCTCCGGAAAAACCCATTACCGGTAAGTAATTTAGATTTTTCCATCATCTCCACGACAGCACCACCTGAGAGATTTCAGAGAAGAGAAAATTAGGGTGGGACCACCGCTTGCAGAACCCGTCTACAAAAGGTCACCTCATCAGTGGAAGAAAGATCAAGCCTGTAATGCTTGAAGAAAGTAGAAGGAGAAGACCAAGTAGCAGCCCTACAGATCAATTCTAAGGGGACATCAGCCTTCTCCGCCCAGGACGTAGCCACTGCCCTGGTGGAATGTGCAGTAAGTCCCACCGGGACCGGCACCTGACTAGAAGAATAAGCAAGAGCGATGGCTTCCCGCAACCACATAGCAAGGGTACCCTTGGACACTGCCTTACCCCTAGAGGCCCCTTGAAAGGAAACAAAGAGGGACGGGGACGATGCCAGGCCGCGGACTTGTCCAAGTAGGTAAGCAACGCCCTCCTGACATCTAACGTGTGGAGAACCTCTTCCTTCTGATTCGCAGGATGATCACAGAAGGAAGGGAGGACAATCTCCTGCATCCTGTGGAACTTGGTAGCCACCTTGGGAAGAAGGAAGGGTCCAGGCGGAGGATGACCCTGTCCTGAAAAATCTGAGTATAAGGCCCCACCACTGACAAGGCCTGCAGGTCACTAATACGTCTGGCTGACGTCAAAGCCACCAACAGGACTACCTTCAGAGTAAGGACCTTAGGCGAAGCAGAAGATAAAGGCTCAAAAGGGAGGCTTGGTTAAGGCATCAAGAACGAAATTGAGATCCCAAGGAGGCACCTTCGGACAGGGAACAGGAGTGGCCCGCTTGCAGGACTGTATAAACCTCGTCACCCAAGAGGACCCAGCGAGGGGACAATGGTACAGGGCCCCCAAGCCGAAACTTGGAGTTTCAGGGTATTGACCGAGAGACCCATCTCCCACCCCCTCTGGAGGAATTCTAAAATTGCCGGCACAGGAGCCTCACCCTCTGGACTGCCCCCGAAGAGGACAGAAATTTTTTCCACACTTTACCATAAATGTTGATGGTAACCGGCTTCCGGCTGGACATCAGCGTACGAACAAGGCCGTCGGAGAATCCACTACGCGACAGGAGCCGCCATTCAAGTTCCACGCCGTCAGCCGGAGACCCGAGACCTGCGGATGGTGGACCGGCCCCTGGGACAGGAGAGACTGGGAGAGGGGGAGAGTCCAGGGAGCCTGCACGGACATGCGACTGAAGCCAAAAGAACCAAGCTCTCCGGGGCCAGAAGGGTGCTATCATGATGACCCTGGCCCCGTCCTCCCTGACCTTCCGAAGGACTGCAGGGATCATCACCAAGGGAGGGAAGGCACACAGAAGGCCCGAGGACCAGGGGATCAGCAGAGCGTCCACAGCAAAGGGCCGGTCTCCGGGATTCAGAAAACAGAACCGTCGCACCTGCCTGTTCTCCCGAGTGGCAAATAAATCCATCTCTGGAAGGCCCCACCTGTCCACAATCTGAGCGAAAACCCCCGGATCCAGGGCCCACTCACCCTGTTGGAGCTGCACCCTGCTGAGAAAATCCGCCCTGGAATTCGCCACCCCCCCGTATGTGAAGGGTAGAAAGTGAAATGTGACGTTCTTCCAACAACTGACAAATGTCCCATGTAACGCCCATGAGTGCCTGAGACCGGGTGCCCCCCTGATGGTTTAAGTAAGCCACCGACACACTGTTGACGGAGAGCACTCTTAGATGGCGCCCCTGAAGGGAAGGAAGGAACGCAGAAACCGTCTCCCAAACTGCCAGGAGCTCCCACATATTTGAGGACATCCTGGAGAGGCGCGAGTCCCAGGCTCCCTGAGCGGACAGGTCCCAAAGGTGGGCCCCCAACCCCAGGAACTGGCATCCGTGGCAAGTACGTCGGAGACCGGACAACCCCACGGGACGCCCATGGAGAGGTGCTCGGGGACCAGCCACCACCCCAGAGAAGCTAAAGTTGGAGGGCACAGAACAATCTTTGCGTCCAAGGCCGCCCCCAACCTGAGTTGATGCTGGAGAACCTCCCACTGAAGGGCCCGAGAGTGCAACTGTGCCCAAGGGACTGCTGGAATACAGGACGTGAGAGAGCCCAAGAGAGACATAGCCCTCCTTAAAGACACTCGAGGAGAGTCCCGTACTGCAGAAAGGGATGACCAAAGACGCAATTGTTTGTCGTCCGGAAGGAGGCAAAGCTGAGACTGCAAATCCAGAATCATCCCCAGAAACAGCTGACGCGTGGCGGGAATTAGCCTGGATTTTTCCAGATTAACGATCCATCCCAGCTGACCCAGGGAAGACTGCACCCTTTGCAGACGGTCGAGGCACTGATCCCTGGAGTCCCCCACAATCAGCAGATCGTCCAGATACGGAATAATCAAAATCTGCTGACGTTGGAAGTGAGCCATCACTTCTGCCAGCAGCTTCGTGAAAATCCGAGGAGCCATCGCCAGCCCGAAGGGGAGAGCCCGGTACTGGAAATGGCAAAGGGAGCCCCCCATATACAGGGCGAACCTCAGAAACTGCTGGTGGTGACAGTGAACCGGAACATGGTAGTATGCGTCATTCAGATCCAGAACTACCATGAAACAATTTGGAAACAATAACCTGATCGCCGACTTCAAAAGTCTCCATCTTGAACGAACGCTGCACCAGAAAGCTGTTCAGGTGTTTCAGGTTTATAATCGTCCGGAACGAGCCGTCTGGCTTTGGCACGAGAAACAGCGTGGAATAGAACCCCCTGCCGCATTCGGCTGGAGGAACCGGGGAAACACCCTTTGTTCACAAGGGCCCGTACCTTGCCTATCAGCAAAGTGCATTTTTCCGGACTGCTGACAGACGTAATCACCAGGGACCCCACAGGAGCCGAAGCGAACTCCAGTCTCAATCCGTCCCTGAGAAGAGCGAGAGCCCATTCGCAAACCCCAATTCCGGACCAGGCTGGGAGAAAGTGGGCAAGCCTTCCTCCCACCTGGAGCGAGCCATCACTTAGACTGGAGCTTCTTGTAAAAGGAGGAACCCTTGAACAAGAAACCCGACCTCTTGTCTCTCCTGTCGGCCCAAGGATCTCGGGTTCGACGAGGGGACCTCCGCTTGGCAAACCGTGGCTTACGAAAGGAACGACCACGGAAGGTGGAAGCCGGAATCCCAGAGGGCAATTTTTCTTATTGTCACTAGCATGTTCCAAGATCTCATCCAGCGGTTTGCCAAACAGAAAATCACCCATACAAGGCAAAGAACACAATTTAGACTTCGATTGGGCATCACCGGGCCAGGCCTTTAACCATAAGGCACGACGAGCAGCATTAGAGAAGGACGTAGCCTTCGCCGCCAATTTCAGAGAGTCAGCCGCCAGAGAGTCCGCCAGAAAAGCAGCCGCAGAAAGAGTCAAAGGAAAGGAAGACAAGATCTCCTCCTTAGGAGCCTCGTCCCTCACCTGAGCCTCCAACTGCTGCAACCAAAGCATGAGGGACCGAGCGACCGATGTACCCGCAATTGAGGGACGAAAAATGCTAGCAGTGGATTCCCAGGAATTACGCAAGTAGCCGTCTGCCTTCCTCTCTAGCTGATCCTTTAAATTCCCTAAATCCTCAAAGGGGAGAGAGGAACACTTAGACGCCCGGGCCACAGCTACGTCAAGCTTGGGGGATCTATCCCAGGAAGTAGTGGCCTCCTCATCAAAGGGGTACTTCTTTTTAGTCAAATAGGAAAGAGAGCCCTTCTTATCAGGCTTAGTCCAATGATCCACATTAAGGCCTGGAACCTGCTCTCCCCTTGTGAGATCTACGAGCGGTACGGTCAGAAGCAGAGGAAGAGCCCCGGGACTTCTTCCTCTTACGCCCCCTATCCTTCCCGGATTTCTGCAGGGAATTTAAATTCTTCCCTCACTAAATCCCTAAGGCTAGAAAGGGCCAGACTGGGGACAGCATCTCTCACAGTCTCTTCAATGCAAGGGGCACACAAGTCTTTAGTACAATCATCAGGAAGAGGGATTTTGCAGATAGCACATTCCTTATGCCTCTGTTTGGCAGCCTTTTTCTTGCTGTCCTAAAACCAAGCAAGAAGGCGATGTAAATACAGACAGCACAGCCCGAAGGCACTCACCCACCAGATGCATACCGATTTCCATGGGGCTCTAGGGTCCACATCCATCCGGGATCCCTACTGCGAGGACTTGTGGCTGCCACCAGACTGCTGATGCTCCCCCACGTCGGGAGACAAAAGGGACGGCTGCTCCATCCCTCCACTGGACAACTGGCCGGCTTTGCCCTCCGTGCACTGCCCCACACCACCGGGAACCGCTCCAGCGTCTCCCTGCTTCCGAACACTGGGCGCCGCCATCTTGGCCCGCACTGAGCATGCGGGGAACGTCACTTCCGGACCGTGCCCAAACCGGAAGTAGCGGCTCCCGCGCGAAATTCAAACCTTTTTTTTAATCAGATAGTTTTAATAAAAACTATTCAACAACAATACAGAAAGAAATGCATTGCATTAAATCCCCCTCCCCTCCCACCACCACCATCCCTCCCTTCCGCCCTCCCGGTCCAGTGGGTCAGTATTCCTCAACAAAGATAGTAGTGCACATATGGATATAACATGTACCCAAGATGTTCCAAAAATCTGCATAACACATCTCCCAACTTAATTAATTGCTTTTGGACTGAGTTATTTCTTTAACAGTCGGCAGCCCCTGAAGGTCCATCCAGCCCTTCCATATTTTATCAAATACCCTCGATCTGTCCCGTTTGAGGTATATAGCTTTTTCCCTACTCACGGTCAGATTCATGCTACAGATATACTCTTTGCGAGAAGGGTACCGTATCGGATATCCAATGAGCCGCTATTAATTTTCTGGCAGCAAACAACATCCTAGCCACTGCAATATGCGAATAGTCATCTCCCCCTACATCCTCTGTACAGCCAAGGACACAGACAATCGGGTCTCTGGGGATGTCCAGCTCTGTTGCCCCCCGGATCAGTGGAGTACCATAATCCAAAAAATCTGGAGGCGCGGGCACGTCCAAAACATATGGAGAATGTCCGCGTCCTCATGTGAACATTTGGTGCAACATGAGTCCCGTCTCAGGCCTAAATCATGAAGCCACTTAGGCGTCCTGTATACCCTATAAAGGATATACAGTTGAGAGAGGCGTCTGGGCTCATTGAGCGACAGCCGGGGTATCATACTCATGATCGACTCCCAACGTTCAGCTGTTATACCCTCTATTTGCTGTTCCCATTTGTCCAGTGCCCGTATCGGGTGTTTTAACAGAGCCATTGCCAAGAGGTATCCGTATACAAAGGAAATAATGCCTTT
This sequence comes from Allobates femoralis, assembly GCA_033576535.1. NCBI lineage: Eukaryota > Metazoa > Chordata > Amphibia > Anura > Aromobatidae > Allobates > Allobates femoralis. The sequence continues at coordinate 17,565,487 of JARQOC010000006.1, forward strand.
AGTGGAGGTTTGCGCGCCAATCATGGTGATAGCAGTATCATGGTGTATGTCCATACAATGCGTTTGAGCCTGCGCCATGTAGGCATGTCGCACCTGCAAATACCGGTAGAACGAGGAGTGTGGGAGCGAAAATTCACTCTGCAAGGTTTCAAATGTTTTAAAGACTCCCCGTTCCACCAGCTGAGAGAGCCACCAAATGCCCACAGTCCCACTGCGCGAATCCCCTCAGCGCCTGCAGGTGCACGCAGATGAGGGTTGTTCCAAATGGGTATACCGTGTAAAGCCAGTGATGCCTCTCAGCCTTTTCAATTTTTCCCATACTTTAATCATGAGTAGCACCGTGGGGAGCCTGTGGGCCCAGGGTCGAAGGGTTCCAGCTTCTAATTTCGCCAGCAGCGGTCCTCGCCCCCCCAGAAACTGAAGGATACCCTTTCCTCCCCCCTGCCCCGCAACTGAGTGCTCCGCGCCCCCGGTCAAATGCTGACACTGTGAGGACAGAAAATACAGTCAAGGGTTGGGCAAGGCCAGCCCCCCCTCCTGCGAAATTCAAACCTGCTGCCGGAAAAAAACGCTCCCAGGTCCCTTACAGACCCAGGAACGCTGCGCCCAGCCCGTCAACGATCCTCTTCACTCGGGGCACAGTACTGCAGGGCAGCCACCAACCGTGCAACTGTGACACCCAGGCGGAGACAAGGGCCGAGAACAAGCCGCTGGTGGCCCTCTACAAGACCCTGTGCCCTCCACCACCGCAGGGGATACCCCGTGGAGGAGCCTCTGCACCCAAGTCCGGAGCCACTGCCTAGGTAAGGACAGCTCTTCCAGCTACCGGGACAGGCCAGGACCGCATGAGCTTCAGAGGTCTCCCACTTCCAAGACATGCAGCTCCAAAAGATAATGTGATATAATGAGCGCTAAGGTACACACAAGGACTCGGCCAGTAATATTCCTTTCAGCTTTAATCGACAAATAGATCCCTCTAGCCACAAGCGTTTCAACGCATATAGCGTCTTTCTCAAGTGATCACTTGAGAAAGACGCTATATGCGTTGAAACCGTTGTGGCTAGAGGGATCTATTTGTCGATTAAAGCTGAAAGGTAAACTATTTACTGGCCGAGTCCTTGTGTGTACCTTAGCGCTCATTATATCACATTATCTTTTGGAGCTGCATATACTTTCTTCCCGGCTGGGAAGTGTGATAGCCAGCAGCTCTGGGCCGCAAGACCTTGATAGACATCATTACACCACTCCCTTGGAACAGTTACTTGCAGAGAGAGAGATACGGAGGGCACGTGCAGGTTCCATCCCGCCGCTCATATTCAACTAGGAGAGCCCAGCAGCACGAGCGTTTAATCCAGTTGTGCGGACTTGCACAACTCGAGAAGGTGAGCGGAGGGGTTAATAAACCGACCCCATGTATTGATCCATAACAGTTTGGCGCAAACGATTTTGTTTTTTTCCACTTCCAAGACAGGAAACCTAAACTGAGGTCCAGGAGAGGTCCCGCCTTTTTTATCTCAGAGGTTTCCTGTCTTGGATGGACGGTCCTCTCTCTCAGGTGGTGCTGTCGTGGCGATGATGGAAAATACAGACTTTTCTGGGAGAAGCGAGGCTGCCGCGGCTTAATGACGAGGATAGGGAGAGCTTGGAAACGCAGCTCTCGGTGGAAGAATTGGAAGAGGCCTTGGCTTCCATGGCAAATGATAAGGCCCCGGTGGCTGACAGCCTACTGGTAGAGGTCTACAAACAGCTTAAGGACCTAGTGTTGCCCAGACTGAGGGAGGTTTTCCTTGAGGCCTTGGGGGAGGGTAGTTTACCAGAATCTATGAGAGAGGCAACAATCGTGGTCTTGCCCAAGGAGGATAAAGATGTTAGGAGACCGGAATCTTATAGGCCCATTTCACTACTGTCGGTGGATGCCAAATTATTAGCCAAAGTTATGGCAAACAGACTGGCAAAGGTGGTTACTGCCGTTATACATCCGGACCATTCGGGGTTGTGGAAAAGGTTTTTAAATATTCAGTTATCAGCGGATAATGCGGGAAGCAGGGTTGCGGCATCTTTAGATGCTCATAAGGTGTTTGACAGTGTGGAGTGGGACTATTTGTGGATGGCGCTTAGCGAGATGGGCTTTGGGTCAATTTTTCTCTCTTGGGTGCAGTTGCTCGATTCCTCACCGATGGCACAAATAAGGGTGAACGGAGAGAGGTCGGATGGATTTAATCTTACTAGAGGGACCCGGCAAGGGTGCCCCCATTCTCCCTTGATGTTTGCTCTTTTGATTGACCCACTTGCTGCTCATATTCGTAGGGCTAATATGGTTAAAGGTTTTAAATTCGGATCGGTGGAGGAAAAGATTGCACTCTATGCCGATGGAGGAAACAGGCGGTGACTATTATTGAGCGGTTTGGGAAAATGTCCGGGCTAAAAATAAATTGGGATAAATCCAATCTATGATCGTAGATAGAAGTGGGGTGGAAGAAGTGGGAGAGTTGAGACGTACCGAGCTTACAATAGTAGACCAATTCAATTTATTTAGGTATTCAGGTTGCCCTATCCCTAACGGAATATATGAGATTAACTAGAAGTGGAAGAACATTCAAACTAAAGGAAAAGACTCAAACGTGGAATAAACTGCGTCACTCTGTGGTGGGTAGGTGAATCTGTCCAAGATGGTGCTTATGCTTAATCTTTTTATGTGCTACAAAATTCACTGGTGCGGCTCCCTTGGGGTTTATTCCAGCGTCTTGTTTCTTTATTTCGAGATTTGGTATGGAGGGGAACACAGCCCAGGATAAAATGAGAAATTCTGCAGAGATCCAGGGAGGAAGGAGGGATCGCTGTGCCTAATCCCCGGAACTATTACCTGGCGTCGCAAAACCAGCATCTTAGAGGCCGGGCATCACCAGAGGGGCGAGGTTCAGAGCAGGCAATATTGAGATATTGTGTACGGACAGATCTACAACCTCCATCCAAGATTAATTTTTTAGGATATCATCTTTTTTTTTTTTTTTTTTTTAAATCAGATCATTTTTATTTAAAATTAAAAAAAAAGAAAAATTTTTCAGAACAAGCAAATCCAGCATTAATGCAAAGCTCCAATGAGCACCACATTGCCCACCATACTCCCCCCACCCCGTATAAACCAACCTGCAACACAGGAGCTTGGACACACATGAAATAAGAAAATAAGGTCATCAGCACATAATGATATATATGGCAATAACCAACCAATATACCAAAGCAAATTAGTAATAACATAAATATTAAAAGGAATGTCAATCATCCAAATATTATTATTACATATTTCCATCAAGGAGCAACCAAAAGAATCACTCCTACAATGTACCTAGAATAGCCGATAGGTAATACCCATGAAATGAGCACCAGCTATTCCATATTTTGTCATATTTGTGAATTGTTTTACGCTCTTTATATACCCCCTCCTCCATTTTAATAAGGATCCTCATTCTATCCACAAATTCCCTCAATCTCAGAGGGTAAAGGTGGAGCCAATGTGCAGCAATCGTTTTCCTGATTTGAGCTAAGTGCGTTTCAATGCCAGTTCTTCGTTGACCTCAACCTATCAGAACCCACACAACCCAACAAGCAACGGATGAAGCGGTAGAGCAGAATCACACATTGTTTACACACCCAATACACTCACTCCAGAACCTTACAATATGCCTCCGATTCCAGAACATGGGTAACAAATCAGCATCGCCCTCCCCACATTTTGGACAACAATCATCTCCTCTAAGTCCGATCCGATGCAGGAATTTGTGTTCTATAAACTCTATGCAGTAGGTATAGTTGAGACAGACTGGTGTGTCCCCAATCATGTCCCTATCCTAATGTATATGATCCCACCCTGCATATATATCGCTAATCCTGTTATTTATCAGGATAGGGAACATATGCATGTCTCCCTAATCCTGGTATACATGTCCCCCATCATGTCACCATCCTGGTGCAAATGATCCTCATTCTGGTATGTATAACCCATATCCTGGTATATACGTCTCCATCCTGGTATATACATCCTGCATCCTGGTATACATGGTCCCACTGTATATACGTCTCCCATCCTGATATACATCCTGCAACTGGTATACACGGTCCCCATCCTGGTATATATTGAAAAGAAATGGACGAAGTGCCCAAAAGATCCGCGCTGCTGGAATGAAAACCAGGATCAATGCAGTCTGGTCAATGGTGCCTTTTATTCTGATGCGTTTCGGAGCCAATACTCCTTCCTCAGGGAATGCACTTTGTCCATTTTGTTTCAGTTTCCTGTGCCACGTGTATCGTGGGAGTGTGGATCCTGCAACATGCTGGACAAGTGCATACACTGGTCGTGAGTTGTCACAACCAACCCAGGTGAGCAAAACCATATTGTGCCATAGCCTCCCTTTGCTCATCAAAGGATAAGACCCTATGCGCTCTTTTGTCTAATTTATTTAGATCCTGGTATATATGTCCCCCATCCTGACATATATGTCCCCCATCCTGACATATATGTCCCCCATCCTGGTATATATGTCCCCATCCTGGAATAAACATTCCTCATTCTGTTATATATGCCAAGGACAACATCTGCAAGGAGTTTGTATGTTCTCCTCGTGTTTGTGTGGGTTTCCTCCGGACACTCCGGTTTCCTCCCACATTGCAAAGACATACTGATAGGATGTTTAGATTGTGAGCTTCAAGAGAGACAGCATTACTGATGTATGTAAAGTGCTATGGAATTAATAGCGCTATATAAATGAATAAATATTATTATTATATGTCCCCATTCTGGTATATATGACTCCTATTCTGGTATATATGTCCCCATCCTGGCATATATGACTCCCATCCTGGTATATATGTCCCCTATTGTGATATATATGTCCCCTATCCTGGAATAAATGTTCCTCATTCTGTTATATATGTCCCAATCCTGGTATATATGTCACCCATCCTGGGCCCCTGTACGTGTCTATAAAACATATTGAAGGTGATATTTGACCTACACAAGATTAAATCTGATAAATGACCAATGTTCTAATTCTAGTTATTTCCCTTTCCATATTTGTATTTGCCACCAGATTTCACAAGTCTTGTAAGTAAATCTTTCATCTAATGAGGCTGCACAGAATGGATTTCACATGAGCAGATCATGAGTCCAGCCGAAGCTCAGAATACTCAATGTAATATCAGAATGTTACAGCCATGATGATATCGGGTGTTTAAATCAGTACACCCCCCTCTTCAGGTCCAAGAGCTCTAATCAATAATGGATCAAATACTGAAGTCTGGTGACACAAATCCACTGTAGAATATGTGACTGTAATCTGTATTTACTGCTCACCGGTGTCTGTAGGGATCTCCTCCTTCCACCTCCTCTCTTCCCAGATGTCCATCTCCTCCACTTTTATTATAGTTGGAGCATTGCTACTGCTCACATCTTCATCCAGATACAAAAGCTGTGAAATAAATACTATAGAAATCACAGATACTTGGACAAGTCACATGGAATGAAGAGATGAGCAGAAAAGATCATTAAAGGGTTATTTACCCCCAAAAGCAAGTTATCCCCTATCCATTGTAGATTGGCGGGGGCGACTGCTGGGACTCCCAGCTGATCCAGAGATCCTGAGAATGCAGCTCTGCAGCTCCATACTGAACAAACAAAGCTGTGCTATCAGAGCCAATCTGTACAATGTGAGGATCGATGGAGCTACCAGCAGTCAGACCCCAGTGATCAAGTTATTCCTTATCCCATGGATGGGGAGTAACTTGCTGTTTTGGGAATATCCCTTTAATCAGCAGGACGAGCAAAAATCACATTACAGCAAAAAGCTGCACATCTTCCATATAAATCCACCGACCTGATGATCCGGTGAGCAGTCCTGAGGTCCGGGATGTCTCTCTGGTGTCGTCCTCTTACTGGTTCTTACTGTAGGAAACACATAAGGAAATAAATCCATTCTTTATATAGAAGTGATTTAGTGTTTGGCCACTTTGGGAAACTCCTTAAGAAATGCAATGATTGTAACAATTGTAGTAATAAGATTTATCAGACGTTCTGCTGTTTTGGCTCCTTCTTACGACAGCCGTATCCTCTGATCACACACCGCTCCCGTCATTAATATGGAGGAGCCTGTGATCAGACACTCTGCATCCAGGACACAAGCGCCGGTGCTGTGTGCTACAATGGAGGAAGCAGAGACGTCTCATCATCGGCCGCAGAGGTGACCGCTGCTCCTGTACCCGTGACCGACAGCAGAAATCACATGTCCCTCTATACTGTGCAGGACGTACAGATACAGGTCGGGGGCCCAGAAGAGGTTGGAATCAGCACAGTGGGGATCTATAGGGTGAATATGACTTACTCTAAAACTGAAAGTTTTCTTTTTTACAGTGTCTGCACAAACCTTTAAGATCATCCTGAGGCTGGGGTCACACACACAGATATCTGGGCAGATATTATTCACAGATCTCTGGTTGCAGTGAAATCATGGACACATGGTTCCATTTTGTGGCTGTGTACAAACGGAGCAATGTGTCCATGATTTCACTGCAACCAGAGATCTGTGAACAATATCTGCCCAGATATCTGTGTGTGTGACCCCAGCCTAAATCAGCCCCCTCCCCCCCCTATAACAGATGTGTGTATTTAGTGGTGTCTATTACCTGGTGATGTGCGGGGCTGGTGATCCTCCATCATGACGTCCTTGTACCGATCCTTGTGTCCTTCTAGATACTCCCACTCCTCCATGGAGAAATAGACGGCGACATCCTGACACCTTATAGGAACCTGACACATACAATGATACCATTGTCATCCCCCGATCCCTTCATAGCGTTACTGTATAATGTCCCAGCATCCCCAGCACTGTCACCTCTCCAGTCAGCAGCTCAATCATCTTGTAGGTGAGTTCTAGGATCTTCTGCTCATTGATGTCCTCATGTATCCGCGGGTGCGGTGGAGACCCCGGGATTGGGCTCAGGGGTCCTCCCCATCCATCAGATACTGGGTCCTGACAGCGATCAGTAGGGGTCTTCTTCACCACTGTGTAATCCTGAGTATGGAGACACAGTAATAGATATCACTACAGACATGTTATTACAATAGAGGAGAATGATGTCAGAGATTGTGATGAGGTCACATCACCTCTCCAGTAATCCGGAAGAGGATCTCTAGGGTGATATTCAGTATACTCTCCACCATCTCTCCATCTCTGGATCTATCCATCCTTGACAGGTGAATCAGGAGAATTCTCTTATATAGAAGATATCAGCCGAGAGGATCCGATATTGTAGAGACCTGAATAGGATAAAATCTGAGTTATAAACGTTCTACAGAACCCGAAATAGAAGAAGATCAACATCATCAACTAAATGTAGGGTCAAGACATAAATAGAAGAAAGAAATGATACAGAAAGACAGTATAGGAGACATGACGGGGGAGGGGGTGGGATATCACTATATAATAATACAATTACTGGATCCAACAGTCCAGGAAATAACACAGAACAACAAGGGCCACAATGTAACAGGAGCAGAGTCTCACCCTCCGCTGTCACCCGGGATTACACTGCAAACTACACACAACACTGTGCTTACAGGACCTGTGCTGATGTCACAGTCATGTGATCATGTGTGGGAGGAGTCAGGGTCACATGACCAGGTGTCACTCTATGGTGTGTGTGAATAGTGCAGAGTATTGCAGAACAGAGAGAAAATCCCTCAATCTCCAGATAAACTTCAGCTTCACAGCGAATCCTGAGCACAAACTATCAGCACTCGCCCAACTCTTAACTATTTGACCAGATCCTGGTAGAGACCATCGGATACTCGGAATCGGGCCCTCTTGAGGTCGTCTGGGACTGCGGGATGTCACAGTGCTGTGACCCGGTCTGTGATCCCCTCATCGGGTGAGTAGTTAAAAAGGAGAATTGTAAAAATGGATGAAAGAAAAATAAAAATAAAAGAGTTTGTCGTGACGCCACCCGTGGAATGCTGCCAGTATAGCCGCTGCTGCCGTCGGTACCTCTGGGGATGATGGGAGTAGCAGCCGGGATGTTTCAGCTCTCCACGGGAAGAGCCGTTGCCCGGGCAACCGTACAGTCTGTGGAAGTGATCTGTGGACTTAGGGGGCCAGCGGGGCTGAGCTGGCTGCTGGCAGGGATTAGGGACACTCTCTGGCAGGCTCCAGCTGCCTGCTCGGCACATCAGTCTACCTCTCCTCAGGCGCGGAGTGAGCAGTCTATGGAAGTGATAGTTCATTGGGGGTGCAGGACTTCGTGCTCACAATAACTGACAGACACAGGGGTAACAGTCTCTTTTACTTTTACTGAAGTCAGAAGCAGGTTCATCAAGGACACAGTTCACACGTGATGTTAGGGGTCCGGAGCCTGGCAGCAAGTTCAGGTTTTCCACTCCTGTTAAGTTCTGAGTCCTCCCTACTGCGCTGCTCCCTGTGAGCCCTGGCTGCTTGAAGCTGTGCTGTCACCCTCTCCTCACTTGTCCGTCTTGGCCGTGTGACAAGCGGCTTTAGCTCTTTCTGTGTTACTTTCTCTTCACTGCATCTCCTGAGCTCTTTGATGTGGCGGTGTCTCCTGGCCTTTTGGATGAACCACTTGGAATTACCCGCCCTCCGGTGTTGGTTGCTGGGCATAAAGTACCTTGTGACCTTGGACTCTGGTGTCCATACTGCGCTCGGTACTGGAGCGAGCTGGCTCTGCTCCACTCCTCACACCTTTTCTCCACTTTCCTCAAACCCTCACCACGGGTCACTCACACTGGCTAGTCAGAACCTAGGACGAGCCTAGCATGGCACCCGACCGTAGGATGTCTTCTACAGTCCTCCTAGGAACTGAACTGCCCGACCCCTCTCCCACACCAGAATTTATAGGGGACCTGCCCTGAACCCGAGCTTTAGCGCTCCCCTTTCTGGCCTGGGGTTGGGAAGGTGTTGTGCACGAGTGTGTGTTTTACCTGAGGTGGGTGCCTTCCCTTGCTTCCAAGCTTAGTATTGTGGCAACCGGACCCTGGGGTGCCACATATTGACCATAAAAAGAGACACAAACACCTGAACTCTCCTCACCTCTAGAATACAGGACACACACACATACTCTGTTACACAACAAGGCTCCAAGGAAAGACATTTATAAAGCTGCTATTCACATGAATTTCTCCCCAGATGTCAGTGACAGCCCATCCAATCAACACAGGAGAACACATCACCATAGATGTCCATAGATTAAGATGTATAAAATGCACACCCTGATCTAATGAGGTCCTTTGCAGATATGGCTCAGGACCTTAAAACACACCTATCTGAGAGCCTCCAAGTGATAGTACGAGACACTATAAAATCATCAATGGTGGAGGTCAAGGAAGAAGTTGCCCAGCATGACAAAAGACTAGTAGAGGTGGAACAGCGCCTCTCAGAGGCAGAAGATAAAATTGTTCAAGTAGAACAGGAATTGGTGGAAGCGGCGAGAGTATCTAGATTGATAAGAGAAAAAGTAGATGATCTAGAGAACAGATCTTGAAGAAATAACTTGAGAATAATCGGCCTCCCGGAATCTGTTCCCTATGCACACCTAAATGACATTTTGGAAAAGGAAATACCCGAAGCTCTGGACATTGCTAACGTGTGTCGGGTGGAGAGAGCCCACAGGTTGGGTGCCCCCCCCCCCCGGTCGCCTTACCTCGCTCTCCCGCAGACAATAGAGGTACTAAGGAATCACCTGACAATCACCAGAAACCGCGTCAGGCTATAGCCTGGTTCTTGGATTTCAAGGATAAGGAGAAAATCCTCCAGACCTTTAGGAAACGAAGATCTCCACTACTTATCAGAGGTCACAAGGTGGTGATCTTTAACGACTTCTCTCCGGAGGTATCCCAGACAAGGAAACAGTTTAATGAAATCTGCAGCCATACTTTATAAGAGAAACATCCCGTTCCAGATGCTATACCCAGCTGTGCTCAAAGTATCCAATGGGAACAGCTCTCCGTTGTACTTCAGAGATGCGAAAGAGGCCCTGAGAAGGTTTACCACCAGCGCCAGAAGATCGCCGGAGCTGGAGAGGAGATCTCCAGTTCACTAGCCCGCATCTGAACCCTCGCCGAGTTTAGCTGCCACGGAGGAGATAATGCCGCCAAGTTCGGTACTGGATGCCTGAGTTGACTAGGACGCTAGGAAACAAAGAATGCATGAACGCTGATCCCACTGGGATTTTTTTTTACTTCTCTCTCAACTCTCTATTATAGGACAAACTTCACTGGCGATACTGGGATTTATATTCGATGGAAGGCTTTCCTGAGTGACCTCACGCCAGGAACTGACTGCTGAGGGTCATGCTTGAACAAGGGACGAGAGACCTACGGTTCGGGACATTATGGCTGGACAACACTTGACGCTAAGTTATGACTTTCACCTTGGGAGGGATGGGAGGAGAGATGGTGGACATCGGAATAAAGGAATTGTATTGTCACCGTTGCCAGTTGACGTAGGAGGTTCCACCGCCGACGGGTATTGGGGGAATTGTATTTGAAAACTATGTTTTGTTCTGCTCCCAACGAAGGGTTTTGGGGCATGTTTGTTCGTTTGCTGGGGAGAAGGGGAATGGGGAAACAACGCCACCAGAGGTAATATTAGATAGAGGGGGAGGGGAGGAGGGTGATGTCGACCATAGAGAGACGCCTTTTGGTGTCCTCACTACTGGCAAGGGATATCTTAATTATGCCCCACCATGGTGAACATACTGTCGTGGAACGTTAAAGGCTTGAGATCTCCTCATAAGAGATCAATGATATTACGGCAGCTGAAAAAACTAAAAGGAGACATTGTACTCCTACAAGAGACACATCTCCTCAAAGATGACATGTTCCGCATGCACAAGATGTGGGTAGGGGCGATATATGGTTCGGGGGCAGCAGGACGAAAAGCAGGAGTGCTTATCCTAATCCACAAGGCAGTGCCATTCAAATTGATTTCGTGGGACCATGATGAGGAAGGCAGACATGTGAGTGTTTCCCTAGAGATATCGGGAGCAACATTGCATATTCATAATGTATACGCTCCGAACTCTAACCAGAGACCGTTCCTCTCTTACCTACATGACAGATTAATATTACAAGACAAACAGGAATTGGTGGTGGGTGGGGACTTTAATTCGGTGATGTCCAGAGAAGAAAACAGGCAGACTGACAGAATTACACAGAGGTCTGGGATACCGGAGGGAGGAGGGAGACTTACTGACCCGACCCTCAGGGACTTTGCCAAACAGATGGGGTTACTCGACATATGGAGACTGCGGAACCCAATGGGAAGGGAGTTCACACATTATTCCCACCCACATGGTACCTGGTCAAGAATTGACTTGTTCCTGGTGGGAGACCACGTTGTCCAAAGGACAGATAATACTGCGGTGTATGACATAGCCCAGTTGGACTGGAGCTGTGGGACAGATATCCCAAAGGGACTGACTGTTTATGGCAGTTCCCGACATATCTGCAGTCTGACTTAACCTACCAAAAAATCTTGGGGGAATGGTGGTCGGAATACTCTTTGGACAATGGAGCTCATCGAGACGACCCATTGCTATTTTGGGACACGGCCAAGGCTGTCCTCCGTGGCAAGATATTAGCCTACACGTTGACATTAAACAGAAGGGCGATGTCCTTATTCCTGAAATACAGTGAATTGACCAGACGGGCTTATAGTGACTTTAAAAATCAACCCAATCAAGACCACTGGCTTGCCCAAAAAAAGAACTTTGATGACTGGGCCCGGATGAGGGAAGGAATGAACAAAACAGATTGGGAGTTGAAACTATACAGACATGGGGACAAGGCGGGAAAGATTCTTGCTAATCTGGCCAGGGGGAAGGGAAGGACCTCAATGATCACCACTCTCATTGACAGGGGGGGGGGCAGAGTGACATCAGACCCGAAATAAATGGTACACATCTTGGGACAATATTATGCTGAATTATATAACACTTCCCCCTGACGAAGGTGGTAGTGGCAGAGACTGGATAGGGGGTGCGGGTCTCAACCATAACTCGGACGAAGATTTGGAGATGCTAAATGCCAAATTCGAAGATACAGAAATCTTAGAGGCAATTAAAGACCTGAACCCTAGTAAGGCACCGGGACCTGATGGGTACAGCGGCATTTTTTTCAAGATTTTGGGAGACCGGGTGGTACCATGCCTAGGGAACGTGTTCAATAAAATAATGGAGGGGGGACAGCTGTCTGAACACACAAATTTGGCCCACATTAAGCTGATCCCAAAAGGCGAAAAGAATTTGGAACAACCGGCAAACTATCGTCCCATATCGCTGATAAATGTTGATTTGAAGTTAGCCTCTAAAATTCTAGCCAATCGACTAGCGTTGGTACTTCCTAAACTGATAGAACCACAACAAGCGGGCTTTGTTAAGGGTTGTTCCGCAGTAATTAACATTAAGAAAGCATTACTGGCGATGGACGTGGCTGGGGGGGGGGGGACAGTGAAAGCCGGACGGGTCCAGCCGTGGTCAGCTTAGATGCAGAGAAAGCTTTTGATAATGATAGGTGGCCATGGCTGGACCTGGTGCTTGATGGGGTGGGGCTGGTGGGGTTGGCAAGAGTATTCCTCAGACAGTTGTATCATGACCCAAGAGCACGTATCAGCCTACCGGGATTCCTGTCTGATGTTTTCCCTCTGGGGAGGGGGACTCGTCAGGGTTGCCCCCTGTCTCCTCTTCTCTTTAATCTAGCACTGGAACCCCTGTCACGGCTATTGGCTTCGGGGACTATATTCAGAGGCATTGAGTTTGGGGGGGTGGAGAGCTGAGGGTCAGTTTATTTGCAGATGATATAGCCCTCTACATGTCTGACCCAGTTCAAGACCTGCCCGCAGTTCTGGAGAAGATAGATGAATTCGGAGGACTCTCGGGCTTCAAGCTAAATAGATCCAAGTGCGAGATACTGTTTGCAAGAGGCGGGGGCCCAGCGTGGAGGGGTACCCCTCTGGCTCATGATATCCATGGACTTCCAGTGGCCAGGGATCACCTGAAATATTTGGGTATTAACATCGCAAGATCAGGTGGGGCGACATATAATCTAAACTATTCTCCCCTGATATCTAAAATAGAGTTAGAGATGGGAGTGGCTGCCGCTGACTCTGACGGGAAGATGCCATTTGATAAAGATGGTATGTTTTGCTAGATTGTTGTACCCGCTCCAGACCCTGCCACTGCTACTAAGACAGACGGATGTCCTCAAATTGACGAGACTGTTCACGAAATTTATATGGAGAGGCAGAAAGCCAAGGATTAGACTGACTACTCTGATGATGACTAAGGGAGAGGGGGGCCTGGGATTCCCAAATATATGCGGGTATAATTTGGCCTGTCTGACCCGACACATATTGGACTGGCTCAGGGGCTCCAGTACATTCTCAGATTACCACTTGGAGAGCGCAGTATGCAAACCATGGAGTTTGGCATCGGTGTTACACACTCCGGGGGCTAAACTGCCACGTCTACTCCGGTCTGCGGTAATATTCCGTGACACGATTGCTACATGGAAGGCAATCCGTAAGAAAATGCACCTGCCGTGGAGGATATCAAAATACCTGGACCTGTGGAGGTGCCCGGCCTTTCCCCTGGGGAGGGAAAATACACTTTTCCGGGGGTGGAGAAACAGAGGGGTACAGAAAGCAGGAGATCTCTTTCATGACACTGAGGCCATGTGGTTAACATGGAGGGAACTCAGGGGCAGATACGATCTGCCAGAAACACAGGTGCTCCAATATGGCCAAATACGTTCTCACGTCATGGCCCTTCTTGTGAACACCGGGGCAGAACATATCAACAATGGGTGGGATGATGTGATGTCCCTGGACCCTTCGATCACCAATATCTCCTTGTTATACACAATACTGAGAGGTCATTTGATTCCCAGTGCCCAAAATCCATTGTTTAAGGGATGGGTGAGTCAGCTGCACGATCCGGATATAGACTCAAAGATATTGACAGGATGGACGCAGAGACGGGAAAATATTAAAGATGAGAGATGGAGAGATTCGTATTTCAGAATAATTCATAGAGCTATTCTAGGCTGTAAATTACATACGGGAGTTGACAGACCCGATAGACTAGATCACTGCCCGAAATGTAAGACTCCCAAATCTGACGTATACCATGGTATATGGACTTGCGAGAAAATCAAGCAGTTGTGGTCGACTGTTCAGACGGGTGCTAAGACCTTGTCGGGTGCGGTGGTTCCCCTGGACCCGATAAGGTGGGTGTTTCATGACATGAGAGGCTTCCAACTGAACAAAGGGGAGACCCGTATACTTCACCTCTTGGCAATGGCCACAAAACGCTTAAAGCGAACCTGTCACTACCCCCGGACATCAAAAGCTAAAATAGCTACCTTCTGCAACACTAAGGCTGCATTCAGAGAAGATGTCTATAGCCTTTTGATGCCCTGTATACAATGAAATATGCACTTATATAAATGCTTACACTTAAGAAGGCCGGTGACCGGGAAGCGAGGTTTTGCGCTCCTCTGACCTGCCCCCTCTTGTCAATCATTGTGCTCGCCTGTTGCTGTCTCCCCACACTGTGTAAAATGAACACGCACCTCCGTTCTCCTGTATGGTGCCGCGCATGCACTGTGTGTGCTGCCCAACGACTTCCTGGACACCCGGCGCACAGCGCATGCGCGGCGCCATACAGGAGAACGGAGGTGCGCGTTCATGTGACAGTGAGGGGAGGCAGCAACAGGCGAGCACAATGATTTGATGTCCAGGGGGGGGCAACAGGTTCGCTTTAATCTTGGAGAGATGGGTGGCTACGACCCCTCCTTCGCTATCGGACGTGACACAGGAACTGGGGAGAGTCATGACATGGGAGAGGTTGGAGGCAGAGCGGGATATGGTCAAGTTGGCTGAGAAATTTTTTCAAAAATGGAGGGTATTCATCTCCACCCAACTTTCAGGGGAGGAACTGCAACGGACGATACACCCGTTTAGAAACTCCTCCTGGTATATACTGGGGGCTCCTTGGGCCCCCTGAAATTACAACCGTAGGGTTAATAGGCTGATCTTGCATTTGTAAATCATATGGGCTTTAATAACAAGGATAGATGTGCTGTGGTTGCGTTGGACCCCTCTGTTGCTCTATTGCACTTGGTCGCAATGTTCAAGGCAGAAGGAGGGAGGGGGAAGGGAGGGGAGTTTTGGATGTTGAAGTTTTAATTTTCTGACTTTATGATATTGTCATGCTGACTATAAAGCGGGTAGGGAGAAAAAGATTGGAGGAGAAAATGGTTTATAGTTTTATTTTATTTTCTTCTCTAACATGCCCTGCAAATATAACAAAATATGACGATTTGTTGTAATTCTTTTTCATACCTGAACTGTGATGTGTTATCTTTGAACCACTAATAAAAATTATCATATAAAAAAAAAGATGTATATACAGTCATATGAAAAAGTTTGGGCACCCCTCTTAATCTTACTCATTTTTTTTGGTTTAAAATTGGGGTTTTGCAACAGCTATTTCAGTGTGATCTATGTAATAACTTATGGACACAGTAATATTTCAGTGTGATCTATGTAATAACTGATGGACACAGTAATATTTCAGTGTGATCTATGTAATAACTGATGGACACAGTAATATTTCAGTGTGATCTATGTAATAACTGATGGACACAGTAATATTTCAGTGTGATATATATAATAACTGATGGACACAGTAATATTTCAGTGTCATATATGTAATAACTGATGGACACAGTAATATTTCAGTGTGATCTATGTAATAACTGATGGACACAGTAATATTTCAGTGTGATCTATGTAATAACTGATGGACACAGTAATATTTCAGTGTGATCTTATGTAATAACTGATGGACGCAGTAATATTTCAGTGTGATATATTAATAACTGATGGACACAGTAATATTTCAGTGTGATCTATATAATAACTGATGGACACAGTAATATTTCAGTGTGATCTATGTAATAACTGATGGACCAGTAATATTTCAGTGTGATCTATGTAATCACTGATGGACAGTAATATTTCAGTGTGATCTATGTAATAACTGATGGACACAGTAATATTTCAGTGTGATCTATGTAATAACTGATGGACACAGTAATATTTCAGTGTGATCTATGTAATAATGATGGACACAGTAATATTTCAGTGTGATCTATGTAATAACTGATGGACACAGTAATATTTCAGTGTGATCTATGTAATAACTGATGGACACAGTAATATTTCAGTGTGATCTATGTAATAACTGATGGACACAGTAATATTTCAGTGTCTATGAGATTTATAATAACTGGATGGACACAGTAATATTTCAGTGTGATCTATTTTAATACTGATGGAACACAGTAATATTTCAGTGTGAATCTATGTAATAACTGAATGGACTGTAATATTTCAGTGTGATCTATTAAAATATGATGGAACAGTAATATTTCAGTGTGATCATATGTAAAACTGATGGCACAGTAATATTTCAGTGTGATCTATGAAATAATCTGATGGACACAGTAATATTTCAGTGTGATCTATGTAATAACTGATGGACACAGTAATATTTCAGTGTGATCTATGTAATAACTGATGGACACAGTAATATTTCAGTGTGATCTATGTAATAACTGATGGACACAGTAATATTTCAGTGTGATCTATGTAATAACTATGGACACAGTAATATTTCAGTGTGATCTATGTAATAACTGATGGACACAGTAATATTCAGTGTGATCTATGTAATAACTGATGGACACAGTAATATTTCAGTGTGATCTATGTAAAACTGATGGACACATTAATATTTCAGTGTGATCTATGTAATAACTATGGACACAGTAATATTTCAGTGTGATCTATGTAATAACTGATGGAACAGTAATATTTCAGTGTGATCTATGTAATAACTGATGGACACAGTAATATTTCAGTGTGATCTATGTAATAACTGATGGACACAGTAATATTCAGTGTGATTATGTAATAATGATGGACACAGTAATATTTCAGTGTGATCTATGTAATAACTGATGGACACAGTAATATTTCAGTGTGATCTATGTAATAACTGATGGACACAGTAATATTTCAGTGTGATCTATGTAATAACTGATGGACACAGTAATATTTCAGTGTGATCTATGTAATAACTGATGGACACAGTAATATTTCAGTGTGATCTATGTAATAACTGATGGACACAGTAATATTTCAGTGTGATCTATGTAATAACTGATGGACACAGTAATATTTCAGTGTGATCTATGTAATAACTGATGGACACAGTAATATTTCATGTGATCTATGTAATAACTGATGGACACAGTAATATTTCAGTGTGATCTATGTAATAACTGATGGACACAGTAATATTCAGTGTGATCTATGTAATAACTGATGGACACAGTAATATTTCAGTGTGATCTATGTAATAACTGATGGACACAGTAATATTTCAGTGTGATCTATGTAATAACTGATGGACACAGTAATATTTCAGTGTGATCTATGTAATACTGATGGACACAGTAATATGTCAGTGTGATCTATGTAATTACTGATGGACACATTAATATTTCAGTGTGATATATGTAATAACTGATGGACACAGTAATATTTCAGTGTGATCTATGTAATAACTGATGGACACAGTAATATTTCAGTGTGATCTATGTAATAACTGATGGACACAGTAATATTTCAGTGTGATCTATGTAATAACTGATAGACACAGTAATATTTCAGTGTGATCTATGTAATAACTGATGGACACAGTAATATTTCAGTGTGATATATATAATAACTGATGGACACAGTAATATTTCAGTGTCATATATGTAATAACTGATGGACACAGTAATATTTCAGTGTGATCTATGTAATAACTGATGGACACAGTAATATTTCAGTGTGATCTATGTAATAACTGATGGACACAGTAATATTTCAGTGTGATTTATGTAATAACTGATGGACGCAGTAATATTTCAGTGTGATATATATAATAACTGATGGACACAGTAATATTTCAGTGTGATCTATATAATAACTGATGGACACAGTAATATTTCAGTGTGATCTATGTAATAACTGATGGACGCAGTAATATTTCAGTGTGATCTATGTAATCACTGATGGACAGTAATATTTCAGTGTGATCTATGTAATAACTGATGGACACAGTAATATTTCAGTGTGATCTATGTAATAACTGATGGACACAGTAATATTTCAGTGTGATCTATGTAATAACTGATGGACACAGTAATATTTCAGTGTGATCTATGTAATAACTGATGGACACAGTAATATTTCAGTGTGATCTATGTAATAACTGATGGACACAGTAATATTTCAGTGTGATCTATGTAATAACTGATGGACACAGTAATATTTCAGTGTGATCTATGTAATAACTGATGGACACAGTAATATTTCAGTGTGATCTATGTAATAACTGATGGACACAGTAATATTTCAGTGTGATCTATGTAATAACTGATGGACACAGTAATATTTCAGTGTGATCTATGTAATAACTGATGGACACAGTAATATTTCAGTGTGATCTATGTAATAACTGATGGAGACAGTAATATTTCAGTGTGATCTATGTAATAACTGATGGACACAGTAATATGTCAGTGTGATCTATGTAATAACTGATGGACACAGTAATATTTCAGTGTGATCTATGTAATAACTGATGGACACAGTAATATTTCAGTGTGATCTATGTAATAACTGATGGACACAGTAATATTTCAGTGTGATCTATGTAATAACTGATGGACACAGTAATATTTCAGTGTGATCTATGTAATAACTGATGGACACAGTAATATGTCAGTGTGATCTATGTAATTACTGATGGACACATTAATATTTCAGTGTGATATATGTAATAACTGATGGACACAGTAATATTTCAGTGTGATCTATGTAATAACTGATGGACACAGTAATATTTCAGTGTGATCTATGTAATAACTGATGGACACAGTAATATTTCAGTGTGATCTATGTAATAACTGATAGACACAGTAATATTTCAGTGTGATATATATAATAACTGATGGACACAGTAATATTTCAGTGTCATATATGTAATAACTGATGGACACAGTAATATTTCAGTGTGATCTATGTAATAACTGATGGACACAGTAATATTTCAGTGTGATCTATGTAATAACTGATGGACACAGTAATATTTCAGTGTGATCTATGTAATAACTGATGGACGCAGTAATATTTCAGTGTGATATATATAATAACTGATGGACACAGTAATATTTCAGTGTGATCTATGTAATAACTGATGGACGCAGTAATATTTCAGTGTGATATATATAATAACTGATGGACACAGTAATATTTCAGTGTGATCTATGTAATAACTGATGGACACAGTAATATTTCAGTGTGATCTATGTAATAACTGATGGACGCAGTAATATTTCAGTGTGATCTATGTAATCACTGATGGACAGTAATATTTCAGTGTGATCTATGTAATAACTGATGGACGCAGTAATATTTTAGTGTGATCTATGTAATAACTGATGGACACAGTAATATTTCAGTGTGTGTGTGGGGAGTATTCAGGGGTCAGTGTGTGTGTGTTTGTGTGTGGAGGATTGTACAGGGGGCAGTATGTCTGTGTGGGGATTATACAAGGGGCAATGTGTGTGGGGGGGAGTGGAGTTGCGGTGCCCCCGAATCTGGACCCGGTACGACTACCAACTGGAGGGGTTCAGTCCTGGAACGGAGGATCGGCTTTCTTTAGGAAGTTGTGGCCGAACGCCCAGCGTAATCCTTAAAAGGCACCGTATAGGGTCCGGAGGAGGGTCCCCCAGAGAGGGCCCAAGGGAGCTGGATGAAGGCTCTGCGCACAGGAGCGCTGAAGGGTGGCAGGAGAGAGAGAGCGCAGTGAAGGACAAGCAAGGAACGGCAGGCACACCACCGAGGGTCCGAAGTGAGCTATCCTGGTTCCCTGGTGACTACCCAGGCCAGGAAGACCTGATAGACCTGCTTGCCTGCACTAAGAACTTGCCAGTAAACTCGTTCAGAGCTAAAGACTGTGGAGTATTCATTCCTCTCGGCTGATGAGCCACCTTCCTTTTCAGCACTAGTGACGGGACCACCTGAGGAGCCACCTCACAGCACAAAAGACTTAATTACACCATCACTGCCCCGGGAATCCGGCTCCACGTTATGGGGAGCATAACCGTCTTGCTGCTCCACCATCACCCCAGAGGACTGTCCCGCAGCGCCGGTAACATGACCGGAACCATAGGTGGTGTCACAAACTGTTATTTTTAATCTTTACCCCCTTTTTAGCAACCACCAGGGCCACGGGCCAGGCACAGGCCACCCGTGATATCCCCCTTGAAACCAAACACCCGAGACCGGGTACCCCACGGTCCTGGGGTGGGTCATAATTATATTACAAAAAGAAATAATACATACAAGTATATATAATTCATAGGCCACTAGATTGGAATTTGTGAGGAGGTCCTGGTATTAACTCCAGTCTGGTGGTTTCCGTCATGAGCCGTCTAGATTGGAGTTTATGCTATGAGGACCTCGCTCTATCAACTCCATTCTAGTCATCTCAGCAACAAACTCTGTCAGCTGCGCTCTGTGACACTTCGGACGAGGCTCCACATAATCTTCAGAAAAAAAATGCTTCGAGCCACCTCAGCACCAAACTGTACAGAATGGAGGCTATGGGGAGGTCCTCCAAAAATCCATGCTGATCTAGACGGCTCACTGGTGAATCAGCTACAATGGAGTTGCTAAAATGAGGTCCTCAAAAAATCCACTCCGATCTAGACGGCTCACTGGTGAATCAGCTAGAACGGAGTTACTAAAATGAGTTCCTTAAAAAATGTACTGCGATCCAATGTTGTAAATATGAGGACTCTGTCACTGCCCTCAGTTACGCTTCTCCCTGCAAAGCTACACCCACTCCTCACAAAACTCGATTCCAGTCACCTCAGCAACAAACTGTACAGAATGTAGTGGCTAAAATAAGGTCCTCAAAAAATCCACTCCGATGTAGACGGTTCACTGCTGAATCAGCTAGAACGGAGTGGCTAAAATGAGGTCCTCAAAAAATCCACTATGAGACAATTTTGTATATTATGAGGACTCTCGGCTGCGCTCTGTTATGTTTTTCCCGTGAGGCTCTGCCCACTCTGTGAAAAACTCAATTCCAGTCACCTCAGTACAAACTGTACATAATGCAGTTGCTAAAATGAGGTCCTCAAATAATCCACTCTGATCTAGACAGCTCACTGCTGAATCAGCTAGCACGGAGTGGCTAAAATGAGGCCCTCAAAATATCCACTTCAATGTAGACGGCTCACTGCTGAATCAGGTAGAACGGAGTGGCTAAAATGAGGTCCTCAAAAAATCCACTAGGATCCAATGTTGGAAATTATGAGGACTCTCAGCTAAGTTGTTTTATGTTTTACCCTGTGAGGTTCCCCCCATTCTTCGAAAAAAACAATTCCAATCACCTCAGTACCAAACTATACAGAATGTAGTTGCTAAAATGAGGTCCTCAAAAAATCCACTTCGATCTAGACGGCTCACTGGTGAATCAGCTAGAACGGAGTGGCTAAAATGAGGCCCTCAAAAAATCCACTCCAATGCAATATAGTAAGTTATTAAGACGGTCAGCAGCGCTCTGTTACGGTTTTCCCCGCGAGGCTCCACCCACTCCTTTAATGTCGTCGTTGGGACTTGTGGAAATACAGTAAAATAAAAATTCTAGCAAAACTGAACAATCAGCGCTGGGTGTAATTATTTATATTGCAAAAAGAAATAATAAAATGTATGGGGAAATAATCATGAAAAAAAAAATTTGCCCTTTGGAAATATATAAGAAATATAACAGCTTAAGTAAGAACCTAATAAATAAAAGCATGAAATAATTAAAATTATAAATCTGATTCTAACTACTGTGCAATGCTAAGGAAATCCTGAAAATCTGCACTGTGTGTGGCTCTGAGGCCTGGAGTCCCCCCCCTGCTGTACACCCTGCACTGTGTGCGGCTCTGAGGTCTGGAGTCCCCCCTGCTGTACACCCTGCACTGTGTGCGGCTCTGAGGTCTGGAGTCCCCCCTGCTGTACACCCTGCACTGTGTGCGGCTCTGAGGTCTGGAGTCCCCCCTGCTGTACACCCTGCACTGTGTGCGGCTCTGAGGCCTGGAGTCCCCCTGTGCTGTACACCCTGCACTGTGTGCGGCTCTGAGGTCTGGAGTCCCCCCTGCTGTACACCCTGCACTGTGTGCGGCTCTGAGGCCTGGAGTCTCCAATGCTGTACACCCTGCACTGTGTGCGGCTCTGAGGTCTGGAGTCCCCCTGTGCTGTACACCCTGCACTGTGTGCAGCTCTGAGGTCTGGAGTCCCCCTGCTGTACACCCTGCACTGTGTGCGGCTCTGAGGCCTGGAGTCCCAGATGCTGTACACCCTGCAGTGTGTGCGGCTCTGAGGCCTGGAGACCCTCTGGCTGTACACCCTGCACTGTGTGCGGCTCTGAGGCCTGGAGTCTCCCCTGCTGTACACCCTGCACTGTGTGCGGCTCTGAGGCCTGGAGTCCCCCCCTGCTGTACACCCTGCACTGTGTGTGGCTCTGAGGCCTGGAGTCCCCCCTACTGTACACCCTGCAATGTGTGCGGCTCTGAGGCCTGGATTCTCCCCTGCTGTACACCCTGCACTGTGTGCGGCTCTTGAGGCCTGGAGTCCCTCTGGCTGTACACCCTGCACTGTGTGCGGCTCTGAGGCCTGGAGTCTCCCCTGCTGTACACCCTGCACTGTGTGCGGCTCTGAGGTCTGGAGTCCCCCGCTGTTGTACACCCTGCACTGTGTGTGGCTCTGAGGCCTGGAGTCCCCCCTGCTGTACACCCTGCACTGTGTGCGGCTGTGAGGCCTGGAGTCCCCCCTGCTGTACACCCTGCACTGTGTGTGGCTCTGAGGCCTGGAGTCCCCCTGCTGTACACCCTGCACTGTGTGCGGCTCTGAGGCCTGGAGTCCTCCCTGCTGTACACCCTACACTGTGTGTGGCTCTGAGGCCTGGAGTCCCCCCTGCTGTACACCCTGCACTGTGTGCGGCTCTGAGGCCTGGAATCCCCCCCTGCTGTACACCCTGCACTGTGTGTGGCTCTGAGGCCTGGAGTCCCCCCTGCTGTACACCCTGCACTGTGTGCGGCTCTGAGGCCTGGAGTCCCCCCTGCTGTACACCCTGCACTGTGTGCGGCTCTGAGGCCTGGAGTCCCCCCTGTTCTACACCCTGCACTGTGTGCGGCTCTGAGGCCTGGAGTCCCCCCCTGCTGTACACCCCGCACTGTGTGTGGCTCTGAGGCCTGGAGTCCCCCCTGTTCTACACCCTGCACTGTGTGCGGCTCTGAGGCCTGGAGTCCCCCCTGCTGTACACCCTGCACTGTGTGCGGCTCTGAGGCCTGGAGTCCCCAACCTGCTGTACACCCTGCACTGTGTGCGGCTCTGAGGCCTGGAGTCCCCCCTGCTGTACACCCTGCACTGTGTGCGGCTCTGAGGCCTGGAGTCCCCCCCTGCTGTACACCCCGCACTGTGTGCGGCTCTGAGGCCTGGAGTCCCTCCCTGCTGTACACCCCGCACTGTGTGCGGCTCTGAGGCCTGGAGTCCCCCCCCTGCTGTACACCCTGCACTGTGTGCGGCTCTGAGGCCTGGAGTCCCCACCCTGCTGTACACCCTGCACTGTGTGCGGCTCTGAGGCCTGGAGTCCCCCCCCTGCTGTACACCCTGCACTGTGTGCGGCTCTGAGGCCTGGAGTCCCCCCTGCTGTACACCCTGCACTGTGTAGAACGGAGAAGATCAGAGAGATCATCAAAAAATCCACTCCGATCTAGACGGCTCACTGTGAATCAGCTACAGCGGAGAGGATAAAATGATGTGACCAAACATGTGACTACAGAGAGGCCTCAAGAATTCAACTCCGATCTATAGTCACCTCAGTACTGAACCGTCTAGAGCGGAGTGGAGAAAGTGAGGACCACAAAAAACCCACTCCGATCTAGCTGATTCCCTAGTGAGCCGTCTAGATCGGAGTTGATAAAATGAGGCCTCCAAAAATCAACTCCGATCTAGACGGCTCACTAGGGAATCAGCTAGAACGGAGGTGATTTTTTGAGGGCCACAAAAAATCAACTCCGAACTAGATGCAACCCAGCAGGCTCTGCACTCACATATATGCTCTACTCAGCTACTCGGTCTGATCGCTCCTTGTGATTACAGGACCTGTGATGATGTCACTGTCATGTGACAAGTCACATGAGGGGGCGGGGCCATGTAGTAGGTGATGAGCCTGTGTTGGTTCTACGCTATTATTAACGATATCGTTGAAACATCCCGGGTTTCCAGTCGCTCAGTGACACGTACATCCGATCACTGATAATCCGGCAGATCGTTCATCGGAGGTTGGTGAAGCGGATCACAAACCAGACGATGATCGTCCGTGCAGCCTGCAGCACCGGTGTGTGACACCTCGATAACGATGTCGTTAATGACCTCAGAACTGAAGGATGTAGACGAGCTAACGACCGGAAGTATCGTTCACTTGTCGCGGAATCGTTGCTGTGTCGTTAGCGATATCTGTACATGTGACATCTCACTAACGAACATTGAGCGACGTTCAGGCGATCGAGGTCAAGTCGGGTCATTGATCGGATCGTTCGACCATTGAAGCGTAAGACGAGGCCTTGTCATTGGGGCTTGTACTTCTCTCCTAGCTCCAGCTGTAATATCCGCCATTCTGTGTGTAGTGTGCAGGTGGGGGATGGGCACATTCCACATCACAGGACAATAACCCCTTCAGTGCTGCGCTCAAGAGGAGACACAACATGGGGACGTACTAAAAAGAATGAAGAAAAGGGATAAATAGAAACAATGAAGACAATAACTTATTAGGCAAATATTGTGGAGATGATAAAAGGTTCCTTCAGCATCTTACACATGAAATGAACATGAAATATCTGTAGATAATAATAGAAGAATGGACACATATCCCATATAACCAGGTGTATATTATGTTACCTGAGCATTATAGGAGGGGAATGAACATGGAATATATGTATGAAATATATGCTCAGGTAACATAATATACACCTTGTTATATGATATATGTGTTAATTCCACTATTATCTACATACAGTGTTGGCCAAAGTATTGACACCCCTGCAATTCTGTAAGATAATACTCAGTTTCTTCCTGAAAATGATTGCAATCACAAATTCTTTGCTATTATTATCTTCATTTCAGGGGCGTAACTATAATAGGTGCAGGGGTTGCGATCGCACCCGGGCCCTGCAGCCTAGGGGGGCCCCAAAAGTCCCTTTGGCCCATAGAAAAAGACTAATACTATTAAAGATTTGCAATAATTGGGGGCCCCGTTGGAGTTTTTGCATCGGGGCCCCGAGGCCTGAAGTTACGCCACTGCTTCATTTAATTTGTCTTCAATGAAAAAACACAAAAGAGAATAAAGCAAAAAGCAAAACATTGATCATTTCACACAAAACTCCAAAAATGGGCCAGACAAAAGTATTGGCACCCTCAGCCTAATACTTGGTTGCACAACCTTTAGCCAAAATAACTGCGATCAACCGCTTCCGGTAACCATCAATGAGTTTCTTACAATGCTCTCCTGGAATTTTAGACCATTCTTCTTTGGCAAACTGCTCCAGGTCCCTGATATGTGAAGGGTGCCTTCTCCAAACTGCCATTGTTAGATCTCTCCACAGGTGTTCTATGGGATTCAGGTCTGGACTCATTGCTGCCACCTTAGAAGTCTCCAGTGCTTTCTTTCAAACCATTTTCTAGTGCTTTTTGAAGTGTGTTTTGGGTCATTGTCCTGCTGGAAGACCCATGACCTCTGAGGGAGACCCAGCTTTCTCACACTGGGCCCTACATTATGCTGCACAATGTGTTGGTAGTCTTCAGACTTCATAATGCCATGCACACGGTCAAGCAGTCCAGTGCCAGAGGCAGCAAAGCAACCCCAAAACATCAGGGAACCTCCGCCATGTTTGACTGTAGGGACCGTGTTCTTTTCTTTGAATGCCTCTTCTTTTCTCCTGTAAACTCTATGCTGATGCCTTTGCCCAAAAAGCTCTACTTTTGTCTCATCTGACCAGAGAACATTCTTCCAAAACGTTTTAGGCTTTCTCAGGTAAGTTTTGGCAACTCCAGCCTGGCTTTTTTATGTCTCGGGGTAAGAAGTGGGGACTTCCTGGGTATCCTACCATACAGTCCCTTTTCATTCAGACGCCAATGGATAGTACGGGTTGACACTGTTGTACTCTCGGACTGCAGGGCAGCTTGAACTTGTTTGGATGTTAGTCGAGGTTCTTTATCCACCATCCGCACAATCTTGTGTTGAAATGTCTTGTCAATTTTTCTTTTCCGTCCACATCTAGGGAGGTTAGCCACAGTGCCATGGGCTTTAAACTTCTTGATGACACTGCGCACGGTAGACACAGGAACATTCAGGTCTTTGGAGATGGACTTGTAGCCTTGAGATTGCTCATGCTTCCTCACAATTTGGTTTCTCAAGTCCTCAGACAGTTCTTTGCTCTTCTTTCTTTTCTCCATGCTCAATGTGGTACACACAAGGACACAGGACAGAGGTTGAGTCAACTTTAATCCATGTCAACTGGCTGCAAGTGTGATTTAGTTATTGCCAACACCTGTTAGGTGCCACAGGTAAATTACAGGTGCTGTTAATGACACAAATTAGAGAAGCATCACATGATTTTTCTACCAGTGCCAATACTTTTGTCCACCCCCTTTTTTATGTTTGGTGGAATTATATCCAATTTGGCTTTAGGACAAATCTTTTTGTGTTTTTTCATTGAAGACAAATTAAAGCGAACCTGTCACCCCCCGTGGACATCAAAAGCTATAATAGCCACCTTCTGCAGCACTAAGGCTGCATTCAGGGAAGGTGGCTATATGCTTTTGATGCCCTATATTCAGTCAAATATGAAGTTATATAAAGGCTTACACTTAAGAAGACCTAAGACCGGGAGGCGGGGTTTCGCACTCCTCCGACCCGCCTCCTCTTGTCAATCATTCAGGTCGCCTGCTGCTGCCTCCCCTCACAGTCGTTCATGAACGCGCGCCTCCGTGCTCCTCTATGGCGCCGCGCATGCGCTGTGCGCCGGGTGTCCAGGAAGTCGTCGGGCTGTTATAGCTTTTGATGTCCACGGGGGGTGACAGGTTCGCTTTAAATGAAGATAATAATACCAAAGAATTTGTGATTGC
Organism: Allobates femoralis; assembly: GCA_033576535.1. Taxonomy (NCBI): domain Eukaryota; kingdom Metazoa; phylum Chordata; class Amphibia; order Anura; family Aromobatidae; genus Allobates; species Allobates femoralis. Next base: position 17,592,852 of record JARQOC010000006.1, read on the forward strand.
AATCATTTTCAGGAAGAAACTGAGTATTATCTGACAGAATTGCAGGGGTGTCAATACTTTTGGCCAACACTGTATATTTCACATTCATTCCCCTCCTATAATGCTCAGGTAACATAATATACACCTGGTTATATGGGATATGTGTTAATTCTTCTATTATTATCTACAGATATTTCATGTTCATTCCATGTGTAAGATGCTGAAGGAACCTTTTATCATCTCCACAACATTTGCCTAATAAGTTATTGTCTTCATTCTTTCTATTTATCCCTTTTCTTCATTCTTTTTAGTACGTCCCCATGTTGTGTCTCCTCTTGAGCGCAGCACTGAAGGGGTTATTGTCCTGTGATGTGGAATGTGCTCATCCCCCACCTGCACACTACACACAGAATGGCGGATATCACAGCTGGAGCTTGGAGAGAAGTACAAGCCCCAATGACAAGGCCTCGTCTCACGCTTCAATGGTCCAACGATCCGATGAACGATCCGACTTGACCTGGATCGCCTGAACGTTGTTCAATGATCGTTAGTGAGATGTCACATGTACAGATATCACTATAGCGGCCGTCACACACTACGATATACATAAGAATGTCAGCAACGATGTCAATATTTGCGCATCGTCCGTACGATGTGTAAAATCGATCGTCGTCACGTTACACGCACAGACATCGCTAAGTCAACTCAACGATGCCTCGATTCCGCGGTCGTGTGGACGACCTACTTATCGTGTGTGCACATTGTTATAACGCAGTCATACACAAGCCTCGTGAACGACTCGGTCGTAAATGTGGGCGTGCCTGTTGGTCAATTAGAGCAGATAGGCGTGCTACATGGCTTTTAATCCGCGCCCCTCTCTCCATTATTGGTGGCCACTACTGCGTTCCCATTGGTCAGATGTGCCTGCAAACAGGGCACTATGTGTTTCCTCTTGTCCTATGATGTGTGTCTCACTCCAAATGTACAAATACGGACTGATATACGGAAACCTTTACACACCGCTTCCGAAAGGTAGAAACCGAAAAGTGCCTGAGACAATTTTACCTTTTACTTTGAAATACTGATCCTGTGTGACGCATAAGCATCCCCTAGCTGAACGCACTCCGCCATGTCACAAGCGCTTATTCCGTGTCACAATTCAAGCCCTACTACGTCGCGTCTCCACCATCCGCCTTGTGCGCCGTGCACAATCTGAACACTATTGTGTTGGGCAATGGTTGTCGTTTGGGCACGCCGTAAGGGACTGTGCCACGCATATGTGTTGTCCCTGCTGCCCCTGGTACGCCCATATTCCCTTGTGTTAGCAGCGTGTAAATCAGGGAAGGTGCTTCACAGATGGTAACCTGCGGCACCCATTGGCACTGTCGGGGTAGGAACAAACCTTCTGTGGAGCACCTTGTGGCGGCCTGTATTTGCGGCCTCACTATTTGTTTTTTACTGGAACCTCATGGAAAACGCAGGGCAAAACGCATATGCGTTTTGAAAATGCGTGCTTCGTTTTCCCGCAAACTAACATGCGTTCTACAGACATTTGTGGTTACAAAAACGCATGTGTTGTCAAGCGTTTTGGCGTTCAAACCGCATGGCAATGCAAATGAAGCTAAACGCTTCTCACCATTCCTTGTGCAAGGGGCCCTAATGTTTTTGACCTGCTGTCGTCTGCGTTGCCAACACTTGTGTTGTGCACAGCATATGTGTACCAACATATGTATGTGCGTGTATTGATTTATGTTTGAAAAATACACATTGTAGCAGAACGACTCGCTGGTGATGACAGGAAGTACGAGGAGGCAGCGTGTTCACACGTGACAAACAGAATGGTTTATTCACCTTCTTAAGCCATTCTACAGCAAAATAACAGTGAAACACACAGACCCGCACAGTGCTAACACCAGGCTCCACTATAAGCCTGTCACCATGCCCCTTGGGGAGGTATGTGGGTCCTGGACCCGCCCGTCTCTCACAGGACCCATAAGCCGGGCCCTTCTGCACTAATAAACCTCTTAGTGCTGACATGCACTAAGGAAAATCCTCCGACTTATGTCACAGACAACAGATATCTCTGCGACACATACCTCCCATCAATTAGGCAAGCCCTCGCCCCCTTACAACATATTGATTAGTATTCCCAACCAAAAAAAAGCTGTGTCAAATTATACAAGGACACATGTCCTGTCTAGAAACATGAGCTACAGGACACATCAGAAATGTCAACACAACAATCACAAATGTCACAGTGGTACATACGCTATGTTGTTTTGCCTGCTCACAGCCCCTGGACCATTAAAGTACTCGCAGTACCGGTCCCTATTCTCTTGTGCCTCCTGCCGGCTGCTTCCACGGCCTAATGGTGGAGTCAATGGAGTCCACATAGTTTGGTGGGGTGTAGGACTGGTGATCGCGGCGTCTGAGAAAATTGTGCAGGACACAGCAGGCCAACACAACTATGTCTATCGATTCAAGTTTCATGTTAATGGCGGTGTGGAAGATCCTGAATCGGCTAGCCATAATCCCAAAAGCATTCTCCACCACTCGGCGGGCCCGGGAAAGCCTATAGTTATAGATTCTTTGTGGTGGAGTAAGATGCCTCTGGGGATATGGTTTTAGCAAATTCGGATGGAGTGGGAATGCATCATCCGCCAGAAATACAAAGGTTAGGTTTGCACAGGTGACATTATTTCTTGGCAAATTGAGGCGCCCAGTTTTTAACTTTTGGCCAAATGATGATTGGTCAAAAACCCCGCCATCGGACACTCGGCCATTTGTACCCACTGACGCATACATAAACTCATATTTGGCGTTCACCACTGCCAACAATACAATGCTAAAATAGCCTTTGTATTTGAAGAAGTAGGATCCACTGTTGTGTGGTTGGCTGATTCTAATGTGTTTGCCGTTTATGGCACCCCCACAGTTCGGATATTGCCACTTCTGGCTAAATTCTGCGGCAGTGGCCAGCCATTCGTCAGGGTTTTGGGGCAAACGCGTATATGTGGGAGCCAGACAGCGGACTATAGCCTCACAGGTCTCAGGGATCAGTTGGCTAAGGAGTGGCCGGGACACAGCTGAGGGGTACTCAAAGTCCTGCATGCTGCGCCCTGTGGCGAGAAAGCGCAGCGTAGCGGCCAACCTCTCCTCCGCAGGGACTGCTGGACGCATTACAGTGTCGTTACGTGCAATCAGTGGGGTAACTGCATCAAGCAGGATTTGAAATGACTTCTCAGACATCCTCAGAAAGTTTTGGAAGTCACGCGGAAAGTCTCTTCGGAGATGGCGCACAAGACGAATGTGGGAATGCTCATTGCGCTGCTGAAGCCATTCCCTCGTCCACAGGCGTCGTGGTCTCCTCCTGCGGCTCTCCTGCCTCTCCTCCTCCTGCCGAGCTGCCTCCACAATAAAAGCAGACCCCACCACGGCACGTTCACCAGGATTCATGCTGTTAGACGGCAAATGAAAAAACGCATGGTGACAAAGGCGAAAGGTTGTTTGGGAAAAATTAGATATGTGCAAGTGTCCAATACTCAACATTACATTGGCCAAATCTGTACTGGGGCAAAACACATATGTGTAAATGATGTCCCACAAAAAACAAACACATCTATAGTAATGTAGGCGTCCAGTACTGAGATGTTTTACATGGCCAAATGCTCCTGACAAAAAAATACTAATCCAAAACAAGGTAGTTACCCATCTAGCTCCAAACCCACATCTCACTTTCTACACCATTGAAGCTACTTCCAAATACATCACACACATGGAGGACTATATGTATGGGGTAAAGCAAAGAACACTACAGACAAAGATAAACTCACATGCACTGTTTGCTGAGATGGGTGCCACTCAAATGTCAATGGAAAAACAACGAAGATTTCCGTGATGTTTAAGCCAATTGTGGGATGCTGTATTTAGCAAAGTGACCTACACAAATAACACAAATACAGTATTAAAGATAGCATCTACGTCATATGGGTGGACTCGAGTGATGACATCCTAATGCAAGTTTTTTCGCAACGCAGCGCAAATATATCAAATGCGGACTCAATACATACTGTTGGCGACTCTGCAGCAATCACGTGTCTGTGCCGACGTCCCGTCGCTATATACTTACCACACCCAATCACAATGCAGCAACGTTCTCCAACAGGCGTGGCTCCAGCGTTGTACGACACCCAACCACGATGTAACGTTCTCCAACAGGCGTGGCCCCAGCGTTGTACCACACCCAACCACGATGTAGCGTTCGCCAACAGGCGTGGCTCCAGCGTTGTACGACACCCAACCACGATGTAACGTTCTCCAACAGGCGTGGCTCCAGCGTTGTACGACACCCAACCACGATGTAGCGTTCTCCAACAGGCGTGGCTCCAGCGTTGTACGACACCCAACCACGATGTAACGTTCTCCAACAGGCGTGGCTCGGGTGTTGTACCACACCCAACCACAATGTAACGTCCTCCAACAGGAGTGGCACCTGAGATGCATATGCACATCGCACCTGTGAGCACGATGTAACGTTCTCCAACAGGCGTGGCTCCGGCGTTGTACCACACCCAACCACGATGTAATGTCCTCCAACAGGTGTGGCACCTGTGATGCATTTGCACATCTAAATCTTGTTTCTATTGGAGTCATGACACACATTCTGATTGTCACTTTCACACAAGCACACACCCATGGCTGGGTATCGGTAACCAATGCTGCTGAACTGAATGTGCACATCATAACAGGTCGTGGCTCTTTTGGGCTGACTTGCCATCCTCAGGATCTGACAATGTTATTTTCCATGTTCCCCTCTGAGGTGCAGTGAATTGTACTGTTTGTGTTTCGCAGATGCCGAGAACAGATCGAGAATTTGTACGTTCCTTCATAGAGGTGTACAGGGCCAACCCCTGCTTATGGCAAACACGATGTGCAGCCTACACAAACAGGGCCCTGAAACAAGTGGCTTATCAGCAACTTGTCGCCGTGTGTGAGCAGTATATGCCTGGGCAACAGCGTGATGTGGACTTTGTGAGGCGCAAGATCCAATCGTTGCGGACGGTGTTCAAAAAGGAGTATGAGAAGGTCAACAATTCCCGGCGATCGGGAATGTCGGGGGATGAGCTATATGTGCCCACACTATGGTACTATGACCTCCTAATGTTCACTCTGGAACAACAAGAACCAAGACCCATGTTGGAATGTGACATGTTTACCCAGCCACCACAGTCGAATGCTGAAGACGCCGGTGACCACCACCATGTACGTCTGTGACCTATGCCAATCCTAAGGCACACTTATCACACCAGACACATATTGTCCGGATTTAAGATCCTTGTTTGTTATTTTGGTTCACTACATTACCCACAGAATGGCGTCAAAACTTTCTTGAGTCTTGTTTGATCAAGTTAGATTGTATCAAACAATCATTTCACACACAACGAGTGTGTGTTGTCTTATTGTCCCAAACATTAAGGCCCTGTCAGGACATGATGTCATGATATCTGTTACAGTGTGCTGGTAGTGACATCCATGTACCTTTCAAAACACTTTTTAAAATGTCTTCTCAGCTTAAATGGTATGTTGCCTGACCTGTTATGCATTCCCACATGTAGGATCCGCTTGAAGGCACCTCTACTGGGTCCCCAAATAATACACAGGACACAACATTGGATATCTCGACCGTGGAGGAGGCCGCCACCTCGGGGATACAACACTCTCAGCCTCCATCGAGATTAGGTGGTCGGCGAAGGAACACACCAGCGCCAAACCCTAATGAAATGCTGACTCTGGCTCAAAGGGTGCTTCAACAGCAAGATAGGGAACCACAGTGTGCCTTTGCCAGCCTTGTCCAAGAAAGGCTACCATCGCTGGACCCAGATCAGAGGAATCATGCGGAGCGTGTGATGTTGCAAGTGATGGATGAAGCACGTGCGGGTAAGCTCACTAGCACATCAGCATTCCGAACTGTCATTGAACGGCCACCCGGCAACCAACATCACAGACAACATAGCTATGTCCCTGCACATTCATCCCCTGTGCGGAGATCTGTGCGACCAAATTACCCCACACATAGGTCCAGGGGTGGATATTTTGCAGACCTTGGGCCCAAGCCCAGCTTAAACCATGAAGAAGACTACGACAATGAGGAGCCACAGTACCACCAATTATAGGGTGTTTGTAAATTTGTGTATGGCCTCCAAAAAAGTGTGCCTTTTGTGTTTTGTGCATGTTGAGAATGTTTTTTGACTTTACTTTCTTCTATATGGGTCCATTTTGGTGTGTAATTAATGTACGGATGTACCGGATTTTGTTTTCCAAATAAAAAGATTATTACACAGTAGGCGCACATGTTGGCCATGATTGTAGCATTCATTGTATTTAGGAAGGCATCATTGTTGGCCCTTCAGCTGATATGCAAGATGATGTTGGTCCTACTACCATCATATGTAGAGGGCCTAATACTTACATGTTGGTTCTTGAGTAGTAGCCAACACTAATTTGAGGTTCACCAAAATCAGCTCAGAGGTGGCCTTAACATCATTCTATTTGGTGACTTTTTGTGGGTGTATTGGCCAGCAGTTATATATCTACGTAGTGAACACACATTGTTGGTGATGGGGTTAGGCCATTTCCAAACTAAAAAACCGCACATCCACAATGGATGTGTGTTTGCTTTGTGGACATCATGCATGGTCACAATGTGGAGCTAGTGTTGGGACATGGGTTTTGGTTCCCTTCCTCTGGATCAACATGTTAGGCTATGTGTTGAACTAGATGGACTTAAAGTCTTCCTTGCACCTTTAAACATCTGTGACTATGTGTGTGGGTACATCAAGGAACACACAGAAAGATTTTTTTTTAATTTATTTGTCAAATAATCTGTGGCACACCATGCCCACAAAGTACACATTGCTGTTTGAGTGTAGGAGTAGCCCCAACACACTTCCTACGGTCCTAATGTGGGACACTATAAGAAAAGAGGCCAACGTGGTAGCCCCAACACACTTCCTATGGTCCCAATGTGGGACACTATCAGAAAAGAGGCCAACGTGGTGGCCCCAACACACTTCCTACAGTCCCAATGTGGGACACTATAAGAAAAGAGGCCAACGTGGTAGCCCCAACACACTTCCTACGGTCCCAATGTGGGACACTATAAGAAGAGAGGCCAACGTGGTAGCCTCAACACACTTCCTACGGTCCCAATGTGGGACACTATAAGAAAAGAGGCCAACGTGGTGGCCCCAACACACTTCCTACGGTCCCAATGTGGGACACTATAAGAAAAGAGGCCATTGTGGTAGACCCAACACACTTCCTACGGTCCCAATGTGGGACACTATAAGAAGAGAGGCCAACGTGGTAGCCTCAACACACTTCCTACGGTCCCAATGTGGGACACTATAAGAAAAGAGGCCAACGTGGTGGCCCCAACACACTCCCTACGGTCCCAATGTGGGACACTATAAGAAAAGAGGCCATTGTGGTAGACCCAACACACTTCCTACGGTCCCAATGTGGGACACTATAAGAAAATAGGCCAACGTGGTAGCCCCAACAAACGTCCTACGGTCCCAATGTGGGACACTATAAGAAAAGAGCCCAACGGGGGCAATAAAAAAAACCAATGCCAACATGGCAAAACACAAGCTTTTGTGTCCAACATGGACAACAGTCCTTCAGGGTAGGTTGGCCCATTTCTGTCTCTCACTTCATCCCAATCATGGGAGCCCACCATGTCCTCGCTGGAGGGCAGCCAGCATCTCCCCAAACCGGGCCAGCTCTTGGAGCCCGCGTTGGTGTGCCCAGTGGAGACGTCTGGAGACCCCATTATGGGCCCGTATCACGTCCTCCAGAGTAGGGACACCTGTATTGGGATGAAAACACATTTAACATCAAACAGTCCATGGGGAGGTTTCGTAAGTTCAAAATCAACTATGCTCCTTACCTTCATGCTTGCCATCATTAGCACTATCAGGGGGTGATGGGGAGGCACTCAGAATCCACCCGACAGCCCCAGCACGTTCCCCATCTGCACAAACAGTAGAAAAAAACAACTAACTAACTCAGACACAATAATGAGGGAAGATAAACACAACACTAATTCCAGTATGCAGGGCGTATGCCCCACAAATAAACACTTACCACCATAGTCAGCCACGTCTGGGTCCATATCAGCCTCAGGCATCTCCTCCTCCTCAAGCCCTGGTGTTGAGGGCACCTCCTCCTCCTCAGGCCCTGTTGTTGAGGGCACCTCGTCCTCCTCCGGCTCTGGTGACATGGCCACCCCTGGGCTTGCCACAGAGCTGGAAACAGTGGGAGGTGGGGTAACTCCCGGGCTGGGGCTCTGTGGCCACATGACGTGGCTTGGTGGAAAAAGGGGGCCTGAGCTTGAGGGGGGAACATCATCCAGCCCAGCAGGTTCTGGCAGCTCCTCGGCCTCCTGTGGCCATGGAGGGGATGGGAGGTCGTCATCCTCCTCCATCCATGGCTGGGATGATACGTCAGGAGAGTCCTCCGTCCCTGCCTGTGCTGACCAGTCCTCTGGGTCCTCCGGCCCTGCAGCTGATGGCAGCTCCTCATCGTCAGGCCCTGGATTCCTAGGGGGCGATGGTGTCCCTGCAGCCTGATGTGGCGGTGGGGTTGCTGGCCCACCTGTGGGTGGGGCATGGTGGCCATCTTCAGAGGATGAATCCTCCCCATCTGTATATGGAAGCACAATCACATAGCTTTTAGGAGAAAGGTTAAACACATTGTTGTCTAACATTTTGATTGTGTGCCTATTGTAGTTCCAGCATTAACAAATATGGTACAAGGTGATGTTGGATGCATATACTCATGTAGGATGCATGTACTGTGGGTAGGACACAGTATGTTTACTGACAAGAGGTCCACTACACTGGCAAGATATTTTTGCTTGTGGGCACACACACCTACACATGGTCGGTGTATGTGTGTTGTATTTTCTGTAGGGCCAGAAGCCACTGGTGTTTGCCCCATGGCTGCATACACCTCTTGTTCACGTACTATTGTTTGTTCAGTTCGAACATTATGGTGTGTCTATATTGTCCCCTGTGTAGGGTGCAACATCGGTGGGGCAGTGTGTCATGTGTGTGTTTAAGATGGTCAATATTTAGCAACATCACATTGAAAATGTGGAGTCAGGTTAGGCACAAATATAGTGAGGTTACGCCTGAGTCCGGCGTCACCATTTATGCTGCACATGACTGGTTTAGGCATATTCCTGTTTGGGTGTCAACCACCAGGCAATGCACATTGTTGTCACATCCACATGGTGGGTCAATACACAGTTGACAAATGTAGGGTGATTAACATTCATGTGTGATTGGTCCTTAGATAAAAGAGCGTCAATCCTCAGTCTTTATTTGAGGCAGGTTTCATGCAGCATGGCAAGGGGAGGGAGTGTCCAGTCACCTGTACTATAGGTCACCTGTACTCCACAGTCCGTCACCTTGCCATGCTGCCTGTGAGCGGCATTGAATCGATTTAAAGATGCAAAATGAAGATTGTCACTCAGTTTAGGTAATGATTAAACTTGGATTGTTTTGATTTTTTGAGGTTGGACGACCAGGCCGAAGTGTAGGCACTGCCTCCAAATTATGCTGAATATATGCAACCACATGGGCGGGGACAGGCCGGGGACCACACTCTCCTTGTAATATGTTTTTAGACATTGCTGTGTAGTTTGGTACATGTACATATATGCAGGTGTGTGTTTGGGGCCAACAATTGCTCACCACGCAGCCTGGCAATCCTGGCACGGATCACCACTATGCGTTCTGGGCACTTGAACTTCAGATCCGCGATCTTTTTCTGGATTGCTTTACCTCCCTCTCAACCCCCAGTTTGTGGAGCAGGGACCGCTGGATCTTCAACACAGTGTTGCGGTTGCGCAGCCTCGGGTGCCGGTGGTGTTGGTGGCCCCAATAGTCATAGCGGTCACATATATCTATCAAAAGTAACAGCTCCGCCATCCCCCACGTTGCAGCGCGGTGTGTGGCGGTCATGACTATACTGCTATGTGCAGGGGAGGGGCTAGCACCTTGCAGGCAAAATGAAAGTGAAACCAACGTCATGACGTCAGTACAACCGCTTGCGTGGCGTAACAGCATTCTAAGTCGCCGTACGCGCAGTGACACGGCAATAAACACTTCTGCGGCACCTACGGGACAAAAACCCAGGGGCGTTGCGTAACGCAACCTTGTGCGCTGCGTACAGCAATATTGTTTTGGTGTATGAGATTGTGCACACTATATTGGGCCCATACCACACTAGACTTTTTTAGCATAGCGCAATTGTGTGGGCCCGTAATTGAAAATAACAATGAATGATCGTGCAGACGGTGCCTATGTGTAGTGCTGAAGTGACAGCTCATCCAAAATGGCGCCCTGTGAAGAGACAACCAATCGTAACGCAGGAGCTTCCACCAATGATAGCTGATGTGACACCAGCCAATCAGAACGCATGAGGGTTAACAAATCACAACTGAGGAGGCGAGACACAGATGAATACCTGGCACGCCTACGTGCTAGATTTCGGCATCGCTCATTTCACAACGTCTAAACGATATCGATCATTTAGACACGTCGATTCTGCTCATCTAATGACCCGACATCGTGTGATATGAGGTCCGGTTCTCATATCTGGATATAACGATCTGATCATTTCTCGTTGGTTGTATCATGCTGTCACACGCACAGACATCACCGGAGCGATGCCTAACCAGGCACGTTCAAGCGATATCTATCCATATATCGTAGCGTGTGACGCCCGCCTAACGACACAGCAACGATTCCGCGACAAGTGAATGATACTTCTGGTCGTTAGATCGTCTACATCCTTCAGTCCTGAGGTCATTAACGACATCGTTATCGAGGTGTCACACACCGGTGCTGCAGGTTGGCCGGACGATCATCGTCTGGTTTGTGATCCGCTTCACCAACCTCCGATGAACGATCTGCCGGATTATCAGTGATCGGATGTACGTGTCACTGAGTGACTGGAAACCCGTGATGTTTCAACGATATCGGTAATGATATCGTAGCGTAGAACGGGCCCTAAAGACCCAACACAGGCTCATCACCTACTACATGGCCCCGCCCCCTCATGTGACTTGTCACATGACAGTGACATCATCACAGGTCCTGTAATCACAAGGAGCGATCAGACTGAGTAGCTGAGTAGGGCATGTATGTGAGTGCAGAGCCTGCTGCCCTGCTGTGTGTCTGCCTCTGCTGTGTGCCTGCTCTGCTGTGTGCCCGCCTTTGCTGTGTGCCTGCTGCCTCTGCTGTGTGCCCGCCTCTGCTATGCGCCCATCTCTGCAGTGTGCCTGCCCTGCTGTGTGCCTGCTGCCCCTGCTGTGTGCCTGCTGCCCCTGCTGTGTGCCTGCTCTGCTGTGTGCCTGCTGCCCCTATGTGCCTGCATCTGCTGTGTGCCTGCCTCTACTGTGTGTCTGCCTCTGCTGTGTGCCTGCCTCTGCTGTGTGCCTGCCTCTGCTGTGTGCCTGCCTCTGCTGTGTGCCTGCCTCTGCTGTGTGCCAGCCTCTGCTGTGTGCTGCCTCTGCTGTGTGCCTGCCCCTGTGTGCCTGCTCTGCTGTGTGCCTGCTGCCCTTGCCTGCCTGCTTGTGCCTGCCCTTGCTGTGTGCCTGCTGCCCCTGTGTGCCTGCCTCTGCTGTGTGCCCCCCTGCTGTGTGCCGCTCTCTGTGTGTGCTGCCTCTGCTGTGTGCCTGCTGCTCTGCTGTGTGCCTGCCTCTGCTGTGTGCCTGCCTCTGTTGTGTGCCTGCCTCTGCTGTGTGCCAGCTGCCCCTGTGTGCTGCTGCCCCTGCTGTGTGCCCACCTCTGCTGTGTGCCTGCCCCTGCTGTGTGCCTGCCCCTGCTGTGTGCCTGCCTCTGCTGTGTGCCTGCCTCTGCTGTGTGCCTGCCTCTGCTGTGTGCCTGCCCCTGCTGTGTGCCTGCTGCCCCTGTGTTGATACTCTGCTGTGTGCCTGCTGCCCTTGTGTGTCTGCCTCTGCTGTGTGCCTGCCTCTGCTGTGTGCCTGCCTCTGCTGTGTGCTTGCCTGTGCTGTGTGCCTGCCTCTACTGTGTGCCCGCCTCTGCTGTGTGCCTGCTGCCCCTGTGTGCCCTCCTCTGCTGTGTGCCCGCCTCTGCTGTGTGCCTGCTGCCCCTATGTGCCTGCCTCTGCTGTGTGCCTGCCTCTGCTGTGTGCTGCTGCCCCTGCTGTGTGCTGACCTCTGCTGTGTGCCTGCCTCTGCTGTGTGCCTGCCTCTGCTGTGTGCCTGCCCTGCTGTGTGCCTGCCCCTGTTGTGTGCCCTGCCTCTGCTGTGTGCCCTCCTCTGCTGTGTGCTGCCCTCCTCTGCTGTGTGCCCGCTTCTTCGTGCTGTGTGCCTGCCTCTGTGTGTGCCTGCCCTGCTGTGTGCCTGCTGCCCTGTGTTGTTGCTCTGCTGTGTGCCTGCTGCCTTTGTGTTCTGCCCTCTGCTGTTGCCTGCCTCTGCTGTGTGCCCGCCTCTGCTGTGTGCCTGCTGCCCCTGTGTGCCCACCTCTGCTGTGTGCCCACCTCTGCTGTGTGCCCGCCTCTGCTTGTGCCCGCCTCTGCTGTGTGCCTGCTGCCCTATTGCCTGCCTCTGCTGTGTGCCTGCCTCTGCTGTGTGCCTGCCTCTGTTGTGTGCCTGCCTCTGCTGTGTGCACTGCCCTGCTGTGTGCCCACCTCTGCTGTGTGCCTGCCTCTGCTGTGTGCCTGCCCCTGCTGTGTGCCTGCCTCTGCTGTGTGCCTGCCTCTGCTGTGTGCCTGCCGCCCTGTGTTGATACTCTGCTGTGTGCCTGCTGCCCTTGTGTGTCTGCCTCTGCTGTGTGCCTGCCTCTACTGTGTGCCTGCTGCCCCTGTGCGCCCACCTCTGCTGTGTGCCTGCCTCTGCTGAGTGCCCATCTCTGCTGTGTGCCTGCTGCCTCTGTGTGCCTGCCCCTGCTGTGTGCCCGCCTCTGCTGTGTGCCTGCTGCCTCTGCTGTGTGCCTGCTGCCGCTGCTGTGTGCCTGTTGCCGCTGCTGTGTGCCTGCTGCCTCTGCTGTGTGCCTGCTGCCTCTGCTGTGTGCCTGCTGCCCCTGTGTGCCACCTCGGCTGTTCGCCCACCTCTGCTGTGTGCCTGCTGCCCTGTGTGCTGCCTCTGCTGTGTGCCCACCTTTGCTGTGTGCCTGCTGCCCCTGTGCGCCCGCCTCTGCTGTGTGCCTGCCTCTGCTGTGTGCCTGCTGCCCCTGTGTGCCTGCTGCCGCTGTGTGACCGCCTCTGCTGTGTGCCCACATCCAGCTCCCTCCAGTGAACATTGCGGCACGGCAACGCCAACACTGCCAAACTGTGTGACCGGCCGGATGTGATGGACTGTTACACCTCCACTCGCTTGTGCTCTGCGGGCGGACAGAGAGGGAGCCGGTGCCCACAAGGGAGGCGAGCAATTTGGCTCCCTCCCGGCCGATGCTCTCTCTTACCTCTGCTCCCAGGGGGTCCATTGTCGGTGCGGCAATGCTCACCCTGTGAGAAGTATGGTAAAGAGGAAGAGGATGGGCGAGGGGCACAGCTTATAAGGCCTGGGGGAGGGGCTGCAGAGTGAGGAGAGGGGCAGCGCCCATTACTTGGCGAGGAGGAGCAGAGGAGGGTTGGAGTAGAAGGGCCCCGCAGTCAGGTGCAGCGGCAGCAGCCACAGTGCCCTACACTATACTGTCGTTCTGTTTCATTTCTTTCTTTCTGATGGTTGGAGCCGCTGTGCAGGGAAACAGCAAAGGGGACACAGCGGTGATCAGAATCGCGACTCTCAGGATCAGTGGAGGATCCAGAGCTCAGATCCCTGCTGATCACTAAGAGAAAGCATGTCCTAGCGATATAAAAAAGGCCTATACCGAAGGCAGCACTTATTAAAGTTTGGATCTCCCACACTGGTCAAAAGACAATCAGTTTAAATAGAAGAAAAAAGCTGACCAGTATAAATGGGCGATCAGCACATATAGTTCAATCACAAGTCTTTATTACAAAATACCATAAAGAAAACAATGAAGTTCAGCATTAAAAACCGTATGGAGCAATACATATATACTCAAAAGTCCACCCACCCCAGCATAGAAAGATTATCAAGTGTCTCACAATGAATCATACCCCTGAAATAGAAAACCAGTAAATTATCCTCATGCAAAGCTCCCATTAAGGGATTTATCAAAAGAGGAATATAGTGCTAAAGTAAGGACACAGTCAATAATCCTCATGCAAAGCTCCCAATCAGGGATTTACCAAAGAGGAATAAAGTACATAAGAGCAGATTCAATCAATCAATCCATAACCTACTGTTGATCAGCTGTGTGGGCCGAGAAGGAGGGTCACCCTACGCGTTTCGTCATCAAAGATGACTTCGTGGCCCCCAGTGCGCACATTTCGCTTGACGCCGAAAAGGCGTTTGATAGGGTGCACTGGGGGTACCTAGAAGCGGTCTTGGACAGCTTTGGGATTATTGGAGGTTGGCTCTCTATACTTCCCCCACTGCAAGGGTCAGGGCTTCTGGCTTCCTGTCGGGTTCCTTCACTATTATGAATGGCACCCGCCAGGGATGTCCTCTGTCGCCGCTGATCTTTGCTCTAGTGATGGAGCCTTTGGCGGCCAGAGTGAGGCAGGACCCTATGATTTCGGGCCCTTGCGTGGGAAAGATAGAACACAAAATCGGATTGTATGCCGACGACGTGATTTTTATTTGTACGAACTTGTCGGTTACTGTCCCGAGGATTATGGCTCTACTGGACGAGTTCTCGGCAGCCTCCTACTATAAATTAAATACATCCAAATCTCTGCTGTTTCCCATTCATATCCCTTTGGGGCAGATGGCTGCGCTGCGAGCGCAATTTAGCTTTCAATGGTCTCCTAAAGGTATTCCGTACTTGGGGATCTGGATTGGGCACACCGGCAGGATAGTACATCACAACTTCGAGATTCTGGCACGCACCATCAGGGAGGGACTTGCCTCCCATAAAGGGCTGTTTCTCTCATGGGTCACCAGAATAAATATAGTCAAGATGACATACCTTCCAAAAATCTTGTATGTGCTTAGGTGCTTACCGCTGATGTTCCCTAAACGTTTGATTGCAACTTTGCAATCGCTTCTGACCTGTTTTATTTGGAGCCACAAACCGCATAGAGTTGGTATGAGGGTGCTTTCTCTTCCCCTGCGACTGGGGGCATGGGGGTCCCGTGCCTAACATCTTATTACGCAGCCACTCACGTTTCTGTGGCGAGTCTCTGGTGGGCGGACGCGCACCAACCTTTGTGGATGCAAATCGAGAAATATTATGCTCCTCGCGGATCCACTAAACTCTTACTCGAGATGAACTTTCTACAACGGTCGGCAGATTCAAGCCTTCTTGGGGCTATGTCAGCTTTATTGAAGGTTTGGCGACAGTATGCACGCTCCTTGTTAGCCTTCCTTTTCCGCGACATCTCGCTCCAGGCGGTGGAAGTGCTGGTGGGATCCCTCTCCCTTATATCTTGGAGAGACGGTGGGGTTCTTTTTGTTCATCAGGTCCTGGACGGTAACACCATGAAATCTTTCACGGAACTTGCAGATAGATACTCTATCCCCAGGACAGCTTTCTACCAATACCTTCAATTACGACACTTTTTGAATACGGTAACTTGGCCTGTGGTAGACCTAAAAGCTGTTGATGGGTGGTGCAGAGATACTTTAAATCGTCTCCCTCCGGTGATCATGGTGTCTCTGTTATGCATGGGGCACTAGCTCGGCTGAGAAGCTCTGAAAAATTACCGTACATGGTTAAATGGGAATCTGCTTTGCAAATTGACGTTACGCTGGAACGATGCCAGGACGCTGCGATTCGCAGCTCGGCTTATACAAGCTGTATTAACCACATTGAGCAAATTAAAAAAGTTCAGCTGGAGTGGTACATAACTCCGATCTCTCTGGCCCGCTTCAAGCGCCATGATGCTCCGGAGGCCCAGAATTGCTGGAGGGGTTGCTCCAACCGGAGGTCATCCCTTTAAATGTGGTGGGATTGCCTGTCCTTGGGCGAGTTCTGGCACTCCGTGGCTCAACTCCTAATTTCATTGACAGGGGGTCCAGTTCCAGTTAGCCCCAGCTCTGGCTCTCCTGGGCTTGGGTTTGGAGGACTGGCCCTCCCCTTTACGACCTATTGTGGCAAACACTTTGCTCGGAGCAAGATTATGTATTGCTAGATGCTGGAAATCTGTGAGATTGCCGACTATTCGTGACCTCACCACTGCACTAAACTTGCATCTGCAACATGAGCTCCTGTTGGCTCACGATGCTGCCCGTTGTGCAAAGGTGGGACCCATGGATTCAGTCCACACATAATACAGTCCGATTGCCTACCTGACTATACTACAGTAACTGATAAGCCCAGATGTGATGGATTTTCCTCACCCATATGGTAGCAATACACTCAACTTACTTAGTTGCCTGATGAAGACTCCCATTCCTATTCCCCTTTTCTTTCTACTTTTTCTCTTTTCTTTCCCTTTTATCCCTTATCTTTACCTTTTCGCAACTTCTCTTCATCATTTGTTCCCCCTCCTTTCCCCTTCGTTCAAAGTTATTTTTGTCCTGGTTAATTGATGTAAATTGATGTAAATGGTAAATGGTCTGATCTAGCATTTATTCTCTACAATGACCTCGTCTCGGTAATGTACTCTGAGGTTCGATGATTTCTCCCTTTATGAGAGTATTTGTGATACCGACATTGGTTTTGATTTCTGTTCTGACTTTATGTAATGTTTTGTCTCCTACTTTATACCCAATAAAAAATATTGAAACAAAAGATGACTTCGTGAGGGGAGCACTCCTTGTCAAGTTCATCTGGTTTTTATAATCAATAAGTAATGTAATCATAATATTCACCTGCAAGCATTAAGCAGCCGGGCTCGTTCCGGCGCCGCCATATACAGGAAGAACACAAGCTGAATGAGCGGAAGTGTCAGTGACGTTTGCAATTCGGACAGCGCATGCGCTGTATGAGTGTATGCGGCTTCAGATCTGAGAGCAGCAGTATGGCCGCCACATCTGTGCAGTGACAATGTCCTAGCGATATCCCATCCCCTTATTACCCCAGTAATTGTATTATTATATAGTGATATCCCATCCCCTTATTATCCCCAGTAATTGTATTATTATATAGTGATATCCCATCCCCTTATTATCCCCAGTAATTGTATTATTATATAGTGATATCCCATCCCTTATTATCCCAGTAATTGTATTATTATATAGTGATATCCCATCCCCTTATTATCCCCAGTAATTGTATTATTATATAGTGATATCCTATCCCCTTATTATCCCAGTAATTGTATTATTATATAGTGATATCCCATCCCCTTATTATCCCAGTAATTGTATTATTATATAGTGATATCCCATCCCCTTATTATCCCAGTAATTGTATTATTATATAGTGATATCCCATCCCCTTATTATCCCCAGTAATTGTATTATTATATAGTGATATCCCATCCCCTTATTATCCCCAGTAATTGTATTATTATATAGCGATATCCCATCCCCTTATTATCCCAGTAATTGTATTATTATATAGCGATATCCCATCCCCTTATTATCCCAGTAATTGTATTATTATATAGCGATATCCCATCCCCTTATTATCCCAGTAATTGTATTATTATATAGCGATATCCCATCCCCTTATTATCCCAGTAATTGTATTATTATATAGCGATATCCCATCCCCTTATTATCCCAGTAATTGTATTATTATATAGCGATATCCCATCCCCTTATTATCCCAGTAATTGTATTATTATATAGTGATATCCCATCCCCTTCTTATCCCAGTAATTGTATTATTATATAGTGATACCCCATCCCCTTATTATCCCAGTAATTGTATTATTATATAGTGATATCCCATCCCCTTATTATCCCCAGTAATTGTATTATTATATAGTGATATCCCATCCCCTTATTATCCCAGTAATTGTATTATTATATATAGTGATATCCCATCCCCTTATTATCCCAGTAATTGTATTATTATATAGTGATATCCCATCCCTTATTATCCCCAGTAATTGTATTATTATATAGTGATATCCCATCCCCTTATTATCCCAGTAATGTATTATTATATAGTGATATCCCATCCCCTTATTATCCCAGTAATTGTATTATTATATAGTGATATCCCATCCCCTTATTATCTCCAGTAATTGTATTATTATATAGTGATATCCCATCCCTTATTATCCCAGTAATTGTATTATTATATAGTGATATCCCATCCCCTTATTATCCCAGTAATTGTATTATTATATAGTGATATCCCATCCCCTTATTATCCCATAGATTGTATATTAATTATATATATGATCTCCCATCCCCTTATTATCCCAGTAATTGTATTATTATATAGTGATATCCCATCCCCTTATTATCCCAGTAATTGTATTTATTATATAGTGATATCCCGTCCCCTTATTATCCCAGTAATTGTATTATTATATAGTGATATCCCATCCCTTATTATCCCCAGTAATTGTATTATTATATAGTGATATCCCATCCCCTTATTGTCCCAGTAATTGTATTATTATATAGTGATATCCCATCCCTTATTATCCCAGTAACTGTATTATTACATAGTGGTATCCCATCCCCTTATTATCCCAGTAATTGTATTATTATATAGTGATATCCCATCCCCTTATTATCCCAGTAATTGTATTATTATATAGTGATATCCCATCCCCTTATTATCCCCAGTAATTGTATTATTATATAGTGATATCCCATCCCCTTATTATCCCCAGTAATTGTATTATTATATAGTGATATCCCATTCCCTTATTATCCCCAGTAATTGTATTATTATATAGTGATATCCCATCCCCTTATTATCCCAGTAATTGTATTATTATTATTAGTGATATCCCATCCCTTATTATCCCCAGTAATTGTATTATTATATAGTGATATCCCATCCCTTATTATCCCAGTAATTGTATTATTATATAGTGATATCCCATCCCCTTATTATCCCCAGTAATTGTATTATTATATAGTGATATCCCATCCCCTTATTATCCCCAGTAATTGTATTATTATATAGTGATATCCCATCCCCTTATTATCCCAGTAATTGTATTATTATATAGTGATATCCCATCCCCTTATTATCCCAGTAATTGTATTATTATATAGTGATATCCCATCCCCTTATTATCCCAGTAATTGTATTATTATATAGTGATATCCCATCCCCTTATTATCCCAGTAATTGTATTATTATATAGTGATATCCCATCCCCTTATTATCCCAGTAATTGTATTATTATATAGTGATATCCCATCCCCTTATTATCCCAGTAATTGTATTATTATATAGTGATATCCCATCCCCTTATTATCCCCTGTAATTGTATTATTATATAGTGATATCCCATCCCCTTATTATCCCAGTAATTGTATTATTATATAGTGATATCCCATCCCTTATTATCCCAGTAATTGTATTATTATATAGTGATATCCCATCCCCTTATTACCCAGTAATTGTATTATTATATAGTGATATCCCATCCCTTATTATCCCAGTAATTGTATTATTATATAGTGATATCCCATCCCCTTATTATCCCCAGTAATTGTATTATTATATAGTGATATCCCATCCCCTTATTATCCCCAGTAATTGTATTATTATATAGTGATATCCCATCCCCTTATTATCCCAGTAATTGTATTATTATATAGTGATATCCCATCCCCTTATTATCCCCAGTAATTGTATTATTATATAGTGATATCCCATCCCCTTATTATCCCCAGTAATGTTATTATTATATAGTGATATCCCATCCCCTTATTATCCCCAGTAATTGTATTATTATATAGTGATATCCCATCCCCTTATTATCCCCAGTAATTTATTATTATATAGTGATATCCCATCCCTTATTATCCCAGTAATTGTATTATTATATAGTGATATCCCATCCCCTTATTATCCCCAGTAATTGTATTATTATATAGTGATATCCCATCCCCTTATTATCCCAGTAATTGTATTATTATATACTGATATCCCATCCCTTATTATCCCAGTAATTGTATTATTATATAGTGATATCCCATCCCCTTATTATCCCCAGTAATTGTATTATATTATATAGTGATATCCCATCCCCTTATTATCCCAGTAATTGTATTATTATATAGTGATATCCCATCCCTTATTATCCCGGTAATTGTATTATTATATAGTGATATCCCATCCCCTTATTATCCCAGTAATTGTATTATTATATAGTGATATCCCATCCCCTTATTATCCCAGTAATTGTATTATTATATAGTGATATCCCATCCCCTTATTATCCCAGTAATTGTATTATTATATAGTGATATCCCATCCCCTTATTATCTCCAGTAATTGTATTATTATATAGTGATATCCATCCCCTTATTATCCCCAGTAATTGTATTATTATATAGTGATATCCCATCCCCTTATTATCCCCAGTAATTGTATTATTATATAGTGATATCCCATCCCCTTATTATCCCCAGTAATTGTATTATTATATAGTGATATCCCATCCCCTTATTATCCCCAGTAATTGTATTATTATATAGTGATATCCCATCCCCTTATTATCCCAGTAATTGTATTATTATATAGGATTCTTTAGGATCTTACATGGGTTCACCTTCTTCTGATTCAGGTCTCTACAATATCGGATCCTCTCGGCTGATATCTTCTATATAAGAGAATTCTCCTGATTCACCTGTGAAGGATGGATAGATCCAGAGATGGAGAGATGGTGGAGAGTATACTGAATATCACCCTAGAGATCCTCTTCCGGATTACTGGAGAGGTGATGTGACCTCATCACAATCTCTGACATCATTCTCCTCTATTGTAATAACATGTCTGTAGTGATATATATTACTGTGTCTCCATACTCAGGATTACACAGTGGTGAAGAAGACCCCTACTGATCGCTGTCAGGACCCAGTATCTGATGGATGGGGAGGACCCCTGAGCCCAATCCCGGGGTCTCCACCGCACCCGCGGATACATGAGGACATCAATGACCAGAAGATCCTAGAACTCACCTACAAGATGATTGAGCTGCTGACTGGAGAGGTGACAGTGCTGGGAATGCTGGGACATTATACAGTAACGCTATGAAGGGATCGGGGGATGACAATGGTATCATTGTATGTGTCAGGTTCCTATAAGGTGTCAGGATGTCGCCGTCTATTTCTCCATGGAGGAGTGGGAGTATCTAGAAGGACACAAGGATCGGTACAAGGACGTCATGATGGAGGATCACCAGCCCCGCACATCACCAGGTAATAGACACCACTAAATACACACATCTGTTATAGGGGAGGGGGAGGGGGGGGGCTGCTATAGGAAAATCTTGAAAAGTTGACAAGAAACTGAAAAATTTGAAAAAACCTTTCAGAATGAAATAAAATTAGTGCGATTCCCCTTCCTGAGCCCCCACTGCTCGCTCCATGGTCATTTGATTCTGGCCATCAAACACTAGAACAGCAGCGGTGATGTGTTTGTTGGTCACGGCTGCGACCGATGATGAGACGTTTCTGCTTCCTCCATTGTAGCACACAGCACCGGCGCTTGTGTCCTGGATCAGGGGCGGGCTGGCCCAGGTGGCAGGGGGGCAAGTGCCCCCTGGGCTGGTGGTATAGCCCCCACCTAGGGCCGCCCGCCCACCCACAGAAACGGGCCGCGGACCTCACTCACCCACCCTGCAGCAGGCAGTGAACAGACCCGCCGCGGAGGAGACAGTGTCAGAGAGAGAGGCGGCCGCGGCACTGCAGCCATTCCTCTCCCTCCAGGGAGAGCGGAGGCATGGAGGGGCCTGCAGTAGCGCTGAGGAGGCGGGGCCCAGAAAGATTGACTGGAGATAGGAGGACCTGTGTGACGTGAGCCCTACACATCACCTGTCTGTGGGGGAGGGGGGAGCCGGGGGGTTTGCGGTTCAGTGCAGCAGCATCGGATCCGGCACAGTCTCACAGCCCCGCCGCACTTCCGGGTTCAGTGCAGGGGTCATGCCAGCGTCGCGAGGTCTCCCCACTCTGCCGCCCTCTCTGCAGAACGTCACACAGAGGAGAAGCCGATGCAGGTGAGTCGCTGTGTCAGCCGAATATTAAGAAGCAAAGCCCTGGGGAGGCTGCAGAAGAAGACATGTGGGGGCTGCAGAAGAAGACATGTGGGGGCTGCAGAGGAAGACATGGGGGGCTACAGAGGAAGACATGGGGGAGCTACAGAGGAAGACGTGGGGGCTGCAGAAGAAGACATGTGGGGGCTGCAGAAGAAGACATGTGGGGGCTGCAGAGGAAGACATGGGGGGCTGCAGAGGAAGACATGGGGGGCTGCCAGGGGCGGGCTGGCCCAGGTGGCAGGGGGGCAAGTGCCCCTGGGCTGGTGGTATAGCCCCCACCTAGGGCCGCCCGCCCACCCACAGAAACGGGCCGCGGACCTCACTCACCCACCCTGCAGCAGGCAGTGAACAGACCCGCCGCGGAGGAGACAGTGTCAGAGAGAGAGGCGGCCGCGGCACTGCAGCCATTCCTCTCCCTCCAGGGAGAGCGGAGGCATGGAGGGGCCTGCAGTAGCGCTGAGGAGGCGGGGCCCAGAAAGATTGACTGGAGATAGGAGGACCTGTGTGACGTGAGCCCTACACATCACCTGTCTGTGGGGGAGGGGGGGGCCGGGGGGTTTGCGGTTCAGTGCAGCAGCATCGGATCCGGCACAGTATCACAGCCCCGCCGCACTTCCGGGTTAAGTGCAGGGGTCATGCCAGCGTCGCGAGGTCTCCCCACTCTGCCGCCCTCTCTGCAGAACGTCACACAGAGGAGAAGCCGATGCAGGTGAGTCGCTGTGTCAGCCGAATATTAAGAAGCAAAGCCCTGGGGAGGCTGCAGAAGAAGACATGTGGGGGCTGCAGAAGAAGACATGTGGGGGCTGCAGAGGAAGACATGGGGGGCTACAGAGGAAGACATGGGGGAGCTACAGAGGAAGACGTGGGGGCTGCAGAAGAAGACATGTGGGGGCTGCAGAAGAAGACATGTGGGGGCTGCAGAGGAAGACATGGGGGGCTGCAGAGGAAGACATGGGGGCTACAGAGGAAGACATGGGGGGGCTGCAGAAGAAGACGTGGGGGCTGCAGAGGAAGACATGGGGGGGCTACAGAGGAAGACATGGGGGGGCTGTAGAGGAAGACATGGGGGGGCTGTAGAGGAAGACATGGGGGGGCTGTAGAGGAAGACATGGGGGGGCTACGGAGGAAGACATGGGGGAGCTCCAGAGGAAGACATGGGGGGCTGCAGAGGAAGACATGTGGGGGCTGCAGAAGAAGACATGTGGGGGCTGTAGAGGAAGACGTGGGGGCTACAGAGGAAGACATGGGGGAGCTACAGAGGAAGACATGGGGGAGCTACAGAGGAAGACATGTGGGGGCTACAGAGGAAGACATGTGGGGGCTACAGAGGAAGACATGTGGGGGCTACAGAGGAAGACATGTGGGGGCTACAGAGGAAGACATGTGGGGGCTACAGAGGAAGACATGTGGGGGCTACAGAGGAAGACATGGGGGGGCTGCAGAGGAAGACATGGGGCTGCAGAGGAAGACATGGGGGGGGGCTGCAGAGGAAGACATGGGGGGGCTGCAGAGGAAGACATGGGGGGGGCTGCAGAGGAAGACGGGGGGGGGGGGCTGCAGAGGAAGACATGGGGGGGGGGCTGCAGAGGAAGACATGGGGGCTGCACTGTGGAAAATGGGGGGAGAGGGAGAATGGAGGCTGCACAGCAGTTTCAAAAGAGTGGGGAGGGTATTCCAAGCAGGGGGCGGCGAGGACCACATAGAGCAAGCCCACCCATACCTTTTCAGGACTCCTTACCATACAGCGCGGGAGAGAATAAAAGTTTATTTCTGAGCTATGCAGGGGGACATCTGGGCATATAGAGGGGTTACAGGAACCCAACTACATCTTGTTACAGCTGGTGGGCACAGTTTAGAGCAGCCAAAGAGGGTGACAGGTTCCCTTTAATATAGGGGATATACTGTTATCGTGATGTATTGACAGTGGTTCTGGTGATGTATTACAGTATTGACAGTGGTTCTGGTGAGGTGTTACTGTATTGACAGGGGTTCTGGTGATATACTGACAGTGGTTCTAGTGATGTACTGACGGTGGTTTTGGTGATGTATTACTGTATTGACAATGGTTCTGGTGATATATTGACACGGGTTCTGATGAGGTGTTGCTGTATTGACAGTGGTTCTGGTAATATACAGACAGTGGTTCCAGTGATGTGTTATTGTATTGATAGTGGTTCTGATGATGTACTGATGGAGGTTCTAGTGATGTGTTATTGTATTGCCGGAGGTTCTGGTGATGTAGTCATGTGGATGTTGTAATCTTTAACTTAACAGACTTGACCCTAAATCATTATAGGGTAAGGGAGCTTGACTAAAAATACAGCTGAATATCAGCCAAACAAATAATTTACTAAAGCCCCTAAAATATTATAGATAGCTGTCTAATTGCTTGGCCGGCAGCAATCTTCCTTGATTCTCTTATATACAGTACAGGAGCACTCATTCTGCCAAGTGTTTCTGTATTCTCTGTTAGAACCACTGGTAGATATCTCTGGCTGCAGAAAATCACTTAGAGGACAAAAGGATCTAGAGCCAGTAATCGGACATGCTGGATCCTTATCTCCCCGACAATCGTCACTTAGAGCTCCCGCACACATTAGACTGTCAGCGCAACCTGTTCATATTGGCGGGTTTATCCAACTTTACTCTGTGTATCGAGGTCTTCATTACAATCTGAATGCTAGGGGCACTCTGACATCTGTGAACCCCCTGACTACTGTAAGCGTTTTTTGCTGAATTGTGGCAGATCCAGCAGATTTTGCTGCATCTGCCGCCTAACGGCTGACTTCTGGTAAGCCACATTCATTCTCTATGGGACTTGTGGTCAGGTGTGGGTCCTCCTATCTCCAGTCAATCTCTGGGCCCCGCCTCCTCAGCTCTACTGCAGGCCCCGGAAGTTGTTCCAACTTCCACAGCGCGGGAGCCAGCAGCATGACATGTGTAAAGATAAACATCATGATGAGCTGCAGCAGCAGCAGCAGCAGCTGGTGGTGGTGGTGGTGAGTAGTGTGCCTGGCTGGGGCAGGCTCTATGTGCCTGGCCGGGGCAGTCTCTGTGTGCCTGGCCAGGGCAGTCTCTGTGTGCCTGGCCGGGGCAGTCTCTGTGTGCCTGGCCGGGGCAGTCTCTGTGTGCCTGGCCGGGGCAGTCTCTGTGTGCCTGGCCGGGGCAGTCTCTGTGTGCCTGGCCGGGGCAGTCTCTGTGTGCCTGGCCGGGGCAGGCTCTGTGTGTCTGGGGCTCTGGCTGTGTGTGGCAAAATGTGTCTGTGTGGCTGACTGTGTCTATGTGTGGCTAGGGCTGCGTGGCTGCATGTGGCCGTCTGTGTGTGACTGTGTCTTTATGTGGCTGGGGCTATGTGGCTGGCTGTGTGTGCCTAACAACTATGTCTGTGTGTGGCTGGGGCTGCGTGATTGTGGCTGGCTGCGGTTGGCTGTGGCTGCATGGCTGTGGCTGAGGCTGCGTGGCTGGCTGTGTGTGGTTGGGGCTGTTTGGCTGTGTGTGGCTGGGGCTGCTTGGCTGTGTGTGGCTGTATGTCTGTGTGTGGCTGGCTATAGCTGTCTATATTGCTCGCTGTGTGTGTGGCTGGCTGTGTCTGTGTGTGTGGGTAGCTGCGCCTGTGTGTGGCTGGCTTTGGCTGCGTGTGTGGCTGTCTATGTGGCTGGCTGGCTGTATGTGTGTGGCTGTATGTGTGGCCGGCTGGCTGGCTTTGGCTGTGTGTGGCTGTATGTGTGTGGCTGTATGTGTGTGGCTGATATTGTGTATGTGTAGCTGGCTGTGTCTGTGTGTGCCTGTGTGTGGCTGGCTATGGCTGTCTATGTTGCTGGCTGTGACTCTGTGTGGCTGGCTGTGGCTATGTGTGTGGCTGTCTATGTGGCTGTGTCTCTCTGTGTGGCTCTCTGCGTCTGTGTAGCTGTCTATGTGGCTGACTGTTTTTGTGTGGTTGTGGCTCTGTGTGTGGCTGTGGCGGGCTGTCTGTGTGGCTGTGGCGGGCTGTCTGTGTGGCTGGCCACTGGGACATCCAAATGCTGTGCGAGTGTCCGACAGTTTTCTTAGATCACATCCATGGCAATCTGTTTTGTTTCTCAGCAGCTATTACTGCTATTTACAGGAGCATTTTAAAGTTGTCTCAGCTGAAGAATGATAATGTATCAGTGAAAAAAAACAGATGCCTCTCAGATGGTCTGTGTGCTGTCAGTGTGCGGTCCATGATTTTGTCGGACCCATAGACTTGCATTGGTGAGTCTCGTGTGTGAATCGCAGACTGTCGCAGCATGTTGTGACTTTTTCCCATCCAGAATCTGGATGAGAAAAAAGCGTCCGACAGTCGTCAATGTGTTTCAGACGTTGTTTAACTGACTGCACTGCGATAAAATCACGCATTGAACTCATCCGAGTTTCACCCCAGTGTGTCCGTGCCCTAATAATAAAATCCATATAGTAATCCTACAATGTCTGCTGGACATGGTATGGGGAGGGTGTATGGCTCAGTTAGTACACTCCATACTTCTTGTTATTAACCAGTTAATGCCCTCTTGTCCACCGCACTGCAGAGTCAAAAGAGGAAGACAGCGAGACAGGCAGCGACATGGCATCAGAGAGCCCCTGACCTCCAAATAGAAGATCCTCAGTTCCCGGTATTGTGACAACATATGAAGAAATATTTTTTTACATTTATATTACACTATGAACTCCACAGCACTTTACATACATCATCAACACTGTCCCCATCCTACCAGTATGTCTCATATTGTATATCACCTTTCTTTGATATCACCTTCACAAATATTGCATTTATTGCACTTGTCAGGTTTTGGATGTTTTAAGATTGCATTTGTTTGCAGGATGTCAGAATTGACTCCCAGAGCTGCTGGTTTCACGGTTAATGTCTTACAGCATCTTAGATTTTTTTTGCTTAATGGTACTTCCAAGTTTCTCAATAGGGCTGAGATCAGGGGAGACTGGAGGCCACACCATGGTTTTCTCTACTTTTATGTCCATAGCAGCCAATTACTCAGGGCTATGCTCTGTACCAAGAGAGGGTGCATTGTCATGCATGGGGATGATTTTGTACGAAGAAAAAAAGTGGTCAGTCTAAAAGTATATATACTTTGCCGTGGTCCTTTTCACGCCTTCATGGACCCTATAGGGGCAAACTAGCTCTCTCCACATGATTACGACCCAAAACATGACTGCCACCTCCTTGCTGATGTGACATGGTGGCGGTCAACTAGCAACCATGTACTCCAACCATAATGGGAACCTCCAGGCTCCCTTTAGCTACTCCCCTGTCTGCAGGGGGGCGTGGTGCGATGAGGGGGGCGCACCGCTGACAATGCCCAGAGCGCAGGAACTCCAAATACGGGCCTGGCTGGAGAGGGACTGAGATGGGCCGCCGAGAACTTCTGACAGCACCCCACCAACCCCAAATACCGCCCCCCCCCCCCGGTCCTCACCTAAGGGCTGGGGGACTGAGACGGGCCGCCGAAAATTTGTGACAGCACCGCCCCCCCCCCCGGTCCACACCCAAGGGCTGCCGGGAAAATTTTGCCACCCAGGTTTTGCGTCGCCAGTCAGCCCCTGAGTTTCCCAAAGTGGCCAAACACTAAATCACTTCTATATAAAGAATGGATTATTTCCTTATGTGTTTCCTACAGTAAGAACCAGTAAGAGGACGACACCAGAGAGACATCCCGGACCTCAGGACTGCTCACCGGATCATCAGGTCGGTGGATTTATATGGAAGATGTGCAGCTATTTGCTGTAATGTGATTTTTGCTGTCCTGCTGATTAAAGGGATATTCCCAAAACAAAAGATTTCTGACCACTGGGATCTCCATCATCCTAAGATTGGGGCTCTGTAACTCTACAGCCCAGTCTACAAAGAGCAAATGTGCACATGCTCAACCTCCACTTTATTCATTGTCAATGTGACTGTGAAGTGCAGCGCTCGGATATTTACATCAGTCCCATAGACAATGAATGGAGCAGAAGCCGAGCATGAGCACCTTCCCTTTCTCAGTATGGAGCTGCAGAGCCGCATTCTCAGGATCTCTGGATCAGCTGGGGGTCCCAGCAGTCGCCCCGCCAATCTACAATGGATAGGGGATAACTTGCTTTTGGGGGGAAATAACCCTTTAATGATCTTTTCTGCTCATCTCTTCATTCCATGTGACTTGTCCAAGTATCTGGTCACATTTATCCTATTTGTTTCACAGCTTGTGAATGGGGATGAAGTTCTGAACCATTGTAACACTCCAGACATAATGGTAAAAGAAGAGAAATATGTGAGCGGTGATGAGCAGAGGAACGAGGAGATTCCTACAGATAACGGCTCGGGTGAGGAGGAAATGCTGATTATGGTTTTCGACGTCTCCATTGGATGTAACAGTTTTATATTGAATTTGGTAAAGTGGATTGACTCACTGTGGCCGGGACTCCGGGGGACAGGCGTTTTCTTCTTACCTCCTTGTCACGGATGCACAAACTGTCAGAAGCCTCATGGAAGCTCATCTGCAGCTCCTTGTCCTCATCAGTGTCTCCAAATGACTGCATTTGGTTTCATAACCAACTTAACTGGGCAAATGCTCACATTCGATGGTGTCTGACACATTGAGAGATGTTTTCTTCACAGTTTAATCTTGGTTTTCACGGTACAGGGTGGATGGCAGACTGCGTGTAGGATGAGTATTTTGCTGATGTCAGCATTGTAAATCACGTAACCCATGATGGAAGTAAGATGTTAGTATGGGCAGGCGCTTGTTATGGATAATAAACACAGATGCATTTTATAGATAACATTTTGAATGCACAGAGACATTGTGATGAGATCCTGAGGCCATTGTAGATCCATTCATCCACACCATCCCCTCATGTTGCAGCATGATAATGCACGGCCCCAGGTTACAAGGATCTGTACACAATTCCCGGAAGCTGAAAACATCCCAGTTCTTGCATGGCCGCATACTCCCCGGACATGTCACCCATTGAGCATGTTTGGGATGCTCTGGATCTGTGTATACGACAGCGTGTTCCAGTTCCTGCAGTATCCAGTAACATCACACAGACATTGAAGAGGAGCGGACCAACATACCACAGGCCCAGGGGCGGACTGGCCCAGGTGGCAGGGGGGCAAGTGCCCCTGGGCTGGTGGTATAGCCCACATCTAGGGCCGCGTTCCTCCACAGAAATGCAGCAGCACATGGTAAGTGAGCTGCGGCGGCCCGATAGCACCAACCGGGCATCCAAAGTCTCTGATAGAACCAACCCCATACCCCTCCCCCCCTTCCCCTGGGGACATCAAAAATTTCTGATAGCAACGGACATCAACAATTTCAGATAGCACCCACCCCCCACCCCCCGGACATCAAATATTTCTGATTGGGCTGGCAGACCGAGACTGCCACCCGGGGCCAGAGCCACCAGCCAGCCCCTGCACAGCCACAATCCACAACTGATCACCTCTATGTGAAGGAGATGTGCTGCCTGTGTGGGGTAAATGGGGGTCACTCCAGATACTGACTGGTTTTCTGACCCTCCCACCTGGACCCTCCAATACTGTAAAACTGCAGCTTTTATTGTGGCCAGTGTAAGGCGCACCTGTGCCGTAATCATGTGTGTAATCAGCATCTTGATATGCCGCACCTGTGAGGGGGATGGATTATCTCCACAAAGGAGAAGAAGTGATCACTCTCTTAGATCTTTGATTTTCTCATGAAAAATGGGAACAAAAACACAAGAGTTGGATTTATATTATTGTTCAATGTATATTTCATGCCGGCCCGAGTACAGGCACAATAATTAATATAACATAGAATTATTCATCTGTGGTGCTACTTATTAAATGCTAATACCGTCACTCCTCATTATATAAGGGGCAATATAATCCCAATATTAGACTGGAGATAACATTGAGGACCCAGGCAGATCCTCTCCCATCACACCAGTTGGGAATTCTTGGTTAAGGTTAAAGGAAACTTGTCAGGTCATTTTTACCCCCTAATCTATCACTACCTGTCCCTGCAGCTTCCTAGCACATCCCTAACCATCCCTGTCTCACCTAATAGCAGGGGTCTCAAACTCCAGGCCTCGAGGGCCGCACACAGTGCACATTTTCAGGATTCCCTTAGAATTTGACAGTTGGTCATTTGATGACCAACTGTCAAACGCTATGGAAATCCTGAAAATATGCACTGTGTGCGGCCCTCGAGGCCTGGAGTTTGAGACCCCTGCCTAATAGTGTCCTATATTGTCTATGAAAAATGACTTTGATACTCACTTTTCACATACAAATGAAGCTTCCAGTCTTCGGTCTGTAGTCTGATTGGTCGGTCTCCAGGGCTCTGTTTTCCCTCGCTGCTGTTATCTCGCCCCGCTGGGTGTGAGCATTCATTCTCCTGTGCGCTCCTGATTTGAAATTCCCGCCTTCTTCTTCGGTGTATGATGCATCGGCCGGACGTCATTTCCAGTTTGGTGCATTATGAGTGATTATTGGCTGTGCAGACAGGCTTCGATATGTGCTGCATGCTCCGGAGCCGGCCGGTACAGCCCCACAATGCACCCGACTGGAAATGATGTCTGGCCGGTGCATCACACATGGATATTAGGCGGGAATTTCAAATCAGGAACGCACAGGAGCCCAGTGGGGCGTAATAACAGCAGCGAAGGGGGAGACGGAGCCCTGGTGACCGGCTATGTGAGTCTACAGACCGTAGCCTAGGATGCTTCATATGCATGCTAAAATGTAAGTCACAAAGTCATTTTTTACAGCCAATGTTGGACACTATTAGGTGAGACAGGGATGGTTAGGGACATGCTAGAAAGGTGCAGGGACAGGTAATGATAGGTTTGGGGGCAAAAACTTTCAACTTCCTCCGCCGACGACTTCGCCACCTTCTTCAAACAAAAGATTGACAAAATTAAAGAAAGCCCAACGTCCCCCCGACCCACCCCCATCACCGCCCAACCCTCTTTGACCAAAGGAAGCTTCTCCAACGTGACTGAAGATCAGCTCTTCTCCCTCCTGTCACGATCTCACCTCACCACCTGCGCCCTCGACCCACTCCCCTCCCACCTCATCCCAAACCTCACCGCAGTCCTCATCCCTGCCCTAACCCACCTCTTCAACCTATCACTACCGGCGTCTTTCCCTCATCCTTCTAACACGCCTTGATCTCACCCATCCTCAAGAAAACCTCCCTCGACCCATCATCTGTTGCTAACTACCGCCCCATATCTCTCCTGCCTTTTGCATCCAAACTACTTGAACAACACGTCCATTCTGAACTGTCCTCCCACCTCTCCTCCTGCTCCCTCTTCGACCGCCTACAATCTGGCTTCCGACCTCATCACTCCACTGAAACAGCCCTAACAAAAGTCACCAATGACCTCCTGACCGCGAAGAGTAAACAACACTACTCCGTCCTCCTCCTCGACCTTTTTGCCGCCTTCGACACGGTCAACCACTCCCTCCTACTTCAAATCCTAGAATCCCTTGGTATCACCGACCTCACCCTCTCTTGGATCTCCTCATACCTTACGGACCGCACTTTCAGAGTCACTCACTCCTACACCTCTTCCTCGTCCTACCCCCTTACTGTCGGCGTCCCCCAGGGATCGATTCTGGGTTCATTACTCTTCTCCATCTACACCCTCAGCCTAGGGCAACTCATTGAGTCCCATGGCCTCCAGTACCATCTCTGTGCCAACAACATCCGGATCTACCTCTCTGGCCCCGATTTCACCTCCCTTCTGTCTAAAATCCCCCATTGCCTGTCCGCTATCTCATCTTTCTTCTCTGCTCGCTTCCTCAAGCTGAACATGGACAAAACAGAGTTCATCATTATCTTCCCCCCCACAACCGCCCTTCCCCTCTACTGGACCTGTCCATCCAAGTCAGTGACTGCTCTCTCTCCCCAGTCCCCCACGCCAAGTGCCTTGGTGTTACCCTTGACTCCTCCCTCTCCTTCAAGCCTCACATCCAAGCCCTCGCCACCTCCTGCCGACTCCAACTCAGGAACATCTACCGGATCCGCTCCTTCCTTAATCATGACACTGCCAAAACTGTTCACGCCCTCATCATCTCCCACCTCGACTACTGCAACCTACTGCTCACTGGTCTCCCCGCTTCCTCCCTTGCACCCCTCTGCTCTATACTAAACTCTGCTGCCCGCTATT
Organism: Allobates femoralis; assembly: GCA_033576535.1. NCBI lineage: Eukaryota > Metazoa > Chordata > Amphibia > Anura > Aromobatidae > Allobates > Allobates femoralis. The sequence continues at coordinate 17,625,231 of JARQOC010000006.1, forward strand.
CCCCTGTCTCCCCCCTCCGCCAAGCCCTCCACTGGCTCCCCACCCCCCAGAGATCTTGCTATAAAGTCCTAACCCTGACATACAAAGCCATCCACAACCTGTGTCCCCCCCTTACATCTCTGACATGGTCTCCCGATACCTACCCGCACGCAACCTGCGCTCCTCACAAGAACTCCTCCTCTCCTCCCCCCTTATCTCATCCTCCCACAACCACATACAAGACTTCTCCGGCACCTCCGCCATACTCTGGAACTCTCTCCCCCAATACATCAGACACTCACCTTCCCTTGGGAGTTTCAAAAAGAACCTGAAAACTCATCTATTCCAACAAGCCTACAACCTATGATGAGTTCCAGCGCCGCTCCACCAACCGCTTGGCGCTTCCCCTCCTATCGTGTCCTCTCCCACCCCTGTAGACTAACAAAACAAAGTATTCACTGATCTCAGGGAGACCAGTTCAAGAAAACACTGCGGGCAGCCGGCTAAAGCGCTCAACACAGTGAATTCCTAGGACCAATAGTAATACATGCATGTGTAAATTATAAAATAAGTGTCTCCACCATTATTCCAGTAGTGTTATCAACACCATCTGGATGATTTCCACTATAATCACCTTAGTAGCTTGGATTGCTTTCTTGATTAGACACCATTGTAATATATGATTAGGATTTTTTTCCTTTTTTGCTATAAGATCTTTTATAGTACCCTGACATGTAACCATACTTCATTGATCTACTTAGGCTGAACACTGTAATTCTTTGCTTTTGTTTTTTCATTGATTTCCTTTAAGCCATTGAGCCCCCCTATAAGGGACCTGGATCACATACTCTTTTGCCTATGAATTATATATACAGCCCATAGAGGTAATTAATTATTTCGATTATGGTGTTGATAACACTACTGGAATAATGGTGGAGACTTATTTTATAATTTACACATGCATGTATTACTATTGGTTCTATGAGAAACTATATTATCTGCCTAAATGGAATTTGATGTCTCAATAAGTCACGGACTGATGTTAGTAAAATTGTATCATACTTTTAAAGTTTCATTCCTAAATAATCAAATTAGATTCATCTTTTGTCAGATGACTGTAATAGGAGCGTGGAGGGATGTCTGATGTTGGATTTCAAGGCAGAAAATCCTGATATCTCACAAGCTACACATGAAGAACATGCCATTGTCCCAGATATACCCTCATCTTCTGAATCATCACAGACTGAAGAGCAAAGTAACATTCACAGAAGGGGAATGAAATATCCAGCAGCTCTCACAGGAAAGAAGGGATTTTCATGTTCAGAATGTGGGAAATGTTTTAACAGGAAACAAAACCTTGTTATACATCAGAGAACTCACACAGGGGAGAAGCCGTATTCATGCCAAGAAGTTGGGAAACGTTTTAGACATCAATCAGGTCTTCTTAGACATCAGAAAATCCATACAAGGGAGAAACAATATTCATGTTCCGAATGTGACAAATATTTTAAAACAAAAACACATCTTGTTATACATCAGAGAAGTCACACAGGGGAGAAGCCGTACGTATGCTCAGAATGTGGGAAATATTTCAGTCAGAGAAGATACCTTATTACTCATCAGAGACTTCACACAGGGGAAAAAACATTTTCATGCAAAATATGTGGGAAATGTTTTACAAGTAAATCACATCTTATTATTCATGATAGAAGTCACACAGGTGAGAAGCTGTATGGATGTACAGAATGTGGGAAATGTTTTACAAGTAAATCACATCTTGTTGCACATCAGAAAAGTCACACAGGTGAGAAGCCGTATTTATGTTCAGAATGTGGGAAATATTTCACTCAGAGATCATATCTTGTTTGTCATCAGAGAATTCACACAGGGGAAAAAACATATTTATGCCCAAAATGTGGGAAATGTTTTATAAGTAAATCACATCTTATTATACATGAAAAAAGTCACACAGGTGAGAAGCCATATGAATGTACAGAATGTGGGAAATGTTTTATACAAACATCACATCTTGTTAGACATCAGAAAAGTCACACAGGTGAGCAGCCGTATGTATGTACAGAATGTGGCAAATGTTATACACGTAATTCATATCTTATTATACATCAGAAAAGTCACACAGGTGAGAAGCCGTATGGATGTACACAATGTGGGAAATGTTTTACACAAAATTCACATCTTGTTAGACATCAGAGAAGTCACACAGGTGAGAAGCCGTATGGATGTTCAGAATGTGGGAAATGTTTTACACAAAATTCACATCTTGTTAGACATCAGAAAAGTCACACCGGTGAGAAGCCGTATTCCTGTTCATAGTATGGTAAACATTTTACAAATAAATCATATTATGTTGTACATGTGAGATATCACACCCGGAAGAAAATATGTTCATGTTCAGAGTGTGGGACATATTTTAACCAGAAATCCAGTCTTCTTAGATATCAGAGAACTCACACAGGGGAGAAGCCGTATTCATGTTCAGAATGTGGGAAATGTTTTACACGTCCATCAGGTCTTTATCATCATGAGAGGAGTCACACAGGAGAGAGACTATATTCATGTTCATAATCTGGGAAAGATTTCACCCAGAAATCAGATCTTGGTAATAATCAGACAATTCATATAGAGGAGGATCCATATGTGTTATGAAAGTAGGAAATGTTTTATTTGCAAGTCAGATCTTTTTAAACATAAACATTTGTATGTAATTTATAAAATGTTTACAATTACCAATAAACATCTTTTAAAGGGATCCTGTCACCCCCAAAACGCCTCCTAAGCTATTAAAACATGTCCCTACAGCATATGATCACTTATCCTACACTCCTTTTTGCTCAGAAATGCATCTAGTGAAAATGTATAAAAACGTTATTAAACTCACTCATTTGCCATGTTAATGAGAGGTGGCTATATTCATAGTCACCCAGGCGGGCTCTCCTCATAATATCATGGGACAGGTTTTAATAGCTTATGAGGCGTTTTGGGGGTGACAGGATCCCTTTAAGCCAAAAGAACCATGATTATATATATATATATATATGTATTACCTTATTAACCCTTTCCCGACAACGTCCTGTGTTTCGGCCCGTTCCTGACACAGGACGTTGTACAACGTCCTGGCGTGTTTAGGCTGGAGCAGCTCCGGTGATTGTTTTAGAAAAAAAACACCGGAGCCGCAGCTAGCCAGGGACCTCTACTTCCCCTTCCAGACACCGCCCCCTGCCCAGGACCCCTCCGATCGGCAGTGTAAAACTGAAACTGCCGATCGGAGCGAATCAGACAGATTTACCCCTCCAGATCTGATCGGAGCTCTCCAATCAGAACTGGAGAGGCCGATTGGCGGGTGCCCTCCCCCTACTCAGCCCCCTCCTGCTCCAGGACACATGCGACCCCCCCCCTTCTCTCCCATGCGACCCCCCAGGATCATATTTATCTGCCGGCAGGCTGCACCGCCGGTGCACCCGCCGGCCATCATCTAATGCTTCAGCCCCCACTCTGTCCAGCCCCCCCTGTGTCCGGCTTGCACCCCCCATACCCGTCCCCGCCATCCACCCGCCCTCCTCCTTCTATAGTTTTTCTGCCGGCGGGCTCATGCACCCGCCGGTCAAGCTGCAGGGCCCCCTCCCCCTTGCTCGTTAGGCCCCAGCCCCGCTCACCTATTCCGGCGGGCTGCACGCGCCGGCGCACCCGCCCGTCGGCCTCATCTGCAGTCTCCGGTGTGGCCACTGCTCAGGGGATTCTCCTCCTCATCGGTGGGTAAGTATGAATGGATGGATGGGTGGATGGATGTGTGGTGCGTGGATGTCACCGTGCATGGATGTGTGTGTGGATGTGCTTGCGTGGATGTGCGTTTGTGGATGTCAGCTTGCGTGGATGTCAGCGTGCATGCGTGGATATGTGTGTGTGGATGTGGATGTGCGTGCGTGGATGTCAGCATGCATGCGTGGATGTCAGCGTCTGTGAATGTCAGCATATGTGCGTGCGTGGATGTGTGCGTACGTGAATGTGTGCGTGGATGTGGATGTGCATGCGTGGATGTCAGCATGCATGCGTGGATGTGTGCGTGGATGTCAGCGTGCGTGCGTGCATGTATGCATACGTGGATGTGTGCATACGTGGATGTGTGCGTGGATGTCAGCATGCGTGTGTGGATGTCAGCGTGCGTGTGTGGGTGTGTGTGTGCATGGATGTCAGCATGCGTGCGTGGATGTGTATGTGGATGTGAATGTCAGCGTGCGTGGATGTGCGTGTGTGGATGTGCGTGCGTAGATGATGGGTGCATAGGTGAATGGATGGGTGCAACAAGGGATCAAGTGTCCTCTTGTTATAGTCTCTGGGATCATAGTCATGATGCACTGTATAACAGATCGTTGTCATACAGTGCACCATAACTCTGACCCCCGAGACTGTAGGAAGAGGACACTTGATCCTTTGCTGCAGTCTCTGGATTGAGCAGAGGCGATCAAGCATCGTGGGACCTTCGTTGTGGACTACGTCTGAGGCAATCGAGCGTCGTGGGACCTTCGTTGTGGACTACGTCGGATCTTTATAATAAAGATGGAGTCCGAATTATGTTTGTGTTTTTTTTTCAAATAAAAAGATTTTTCTCTGTGTGTATTTTCTGACAATTTACCAGATATTCCTAATCGGTCTAACATTGGCCCTATATTATGAATCTCGGGCTTAGTGCCAGCTGCCAATAAAAAACTGACATTAACCCTTTATTACCCAGTTTGCCATCGGCACCAGGGCAACTGGAAGAGTCTGGGTACAGCGCCAGAAAATGGCGCTTCAACGAATGCGCCATTTCCTGGAGCGGCTGCGGGCTGCAATTCGCAGCATGGGAGGCCCAGAACGCTTGGGCCTCTCCATGCTGTGGATTTCAGCCCCCAGCTGCCTAGTTGTACCTGGCTAGACCAAAAATAAGGCGGAGCCCCACGTCATTTTTTTTCTAGAATTAGTTCTAGAAAGAAAAAAAAAAGGGCTTCGCTGTATTTTTGGTTGCCAGCCAGGTACAATGAGGCAGCTGGGGGTTGGTAGCAATCCATAGCTGCCAAGTTGCACCTGGCTAGACCAAAAATATGGCGGAGTCCCACGCCATTTTTTTTCTAGAATTAGTCCTAGAAAAAAAAATAAAAATGGGCTTCGCTGTATTTAGATGCTTAGTGAACACTTTGAACCCCCACGTGCTTCACAAATCGATCCGTAAAAATGAATAAAAGAAAATTTGTGTGAAACAAAAAGTACTTTTTCCTTCTTACGGATCAATCTGTGAAGCACCTGGGGGTTCAAAGTGCTCACTATGCATCTAGATGCATTCCTTGGGGGTCTAGTTTCCAAAATGAGGTCACTTGTGGGGGAGCTCCAATGTTTAGGCACACAGGGGCTCTCCAAACGCGACATGGTGTCCGCTAACAATTTGACTGAAATATCAGCTCAAATTGTTAGCGGACACCATGTCGTGTTTGGAGAGCCCCTGTGTGCCTAAACATTGGAGCTCCCCCACAAGTGACCCCATTTTGGAATCTAGAGCCCCCAGGGAACTTATCTAGATGGGTGGTGAGCATTTTTAACCTCCTGGTGCTTCACAACTTCATCCATAAAAATGAAAAAGTATTTTTTTTTCACAAACATTTTCTTTTTTCATTTTTACAGATTAATTTGTGAAGCACAGGGGCGTTCAAAATGCTCACCACCCATCTAGATAAGTTCCCTGGGGGCTCTAGTTTCCAAAATGGGGTCAATTGTGGGGGAGCTCCAATGTTTAGGCACACAGGGGCTCTCCAAACGCGACATGGTGTCCGCTAACAATTTGACTGAAAAAATCAGCTTAAATTGTTAGCGGACTAAGGTGATGTCTGACCACAAACCGGTGGAGGTCAACATACAGATTGGGCCGAGAGGTGGGGCTCATGGGAGAGATTGGAAGGTTCACCCAACATGGCTGAAAACGATTGATATGGAACGTATTAAAGGGGAAATAGAGTTATTTTTTCAGGATAATGAAGGAAGCGCAGTCGTGGGAGTGGTGTGGGATGCTATGAAAGCCTACCTGAGAGGTCTTTTTATACGGGACATTTCAAGGTGTAAATCTGAATCTAGAAGGGAGGAGCAGGAGGCTATGGAGGGACTGAGATTGGCAGAAAGGGAGGCGGTGAGCTTGCCCACCCTGGAGACGCAAAGGAAATTGAAAAGGGCGCAGGAGGAGGTTGATAGAATTCATATGGGCACGGCAAAAAAAAGACAGGAGTTTCAGAGAGTGGCCTTTTTTGAAGACGGTGAAAAAGTGGGCCATTTGTTATCAGTGGTGGCAGCGGCTCAGAGGGATTCATCGTATGTATATGCTTTACGGGATAGAGAGGGTAGTATGGTGGAGGATACTGGGGGCATATTGAATATTTTTAAACAGTTATACGAACACTTGTACACCTCCGGGCTTACGTCCTCTAGGGAGGATATTGTGAACTATGTGGAACTAGCCAACCTTAAACAAATACAAAATGAGGAAAAACTGATTTTGGATAAACCATTGACATTGGCGGAGTTGGAAGAAGCGTTGGCATCCATGTCAAATGATAAGGCTCCTGGAGGTGACGGGTTGCCTGTAGAGGTGTACAAACAACTTAAGGATGTGCTGTTACCCAGACTATGTCAGGTATTTCAGGAGGCCTTGGGAAAGGGACGTCTGCCAGACTCCATGAGGGAGGCCACCATAGTGGTTCTTCCGAAGGAGGGTAAAGACAAGTATAAGGCTGAGTCGTATAGGCCCATTTCATTGCTGTCGGTAGACGCTAAGTTGTTAGCCAAAGTTATGGCATGTAGGTTAACGGGTGTGGTGTCGGGCTTGATTCACCCTGATCAGTCTGGCTTCATGCCGAATAGGTCGACCGCAATCAATCTACGGAGATTGTATGTCAATATGCAATTGCCGGCAGATAATGCAGGTTGTAGAGTAGTTGTGTCTTTGGACGCACATAAAGCGTTTGACAGCGTGGAGTGGGACTATTTATGGGCGGTATTAGAAAGAATGGGCTTTGGACAGACGTTCCTTCAATGGGTAAAGTTGCTTTATTCCTCCCCGCTGGCCTGTGTAAGGGTGAATGGAATAAGATCGGATAAATTTGCTCTCACCAGAGGTACCCGACAGGGATGCCCTCTATCTCCGTTATTATTTGCCCTTGCGATTGAACCACTGGCGGCTCATATTAGACAGTCAGTTGAAGTGGTTGGCTTTAAATATGGTCAGGTGGAGGAAAAGATCACACTTTATGCTGATGATATACTCTTATTCCTGCAGGACCCCCGAGACGCACTTACACATGCAGTGGAGGTAATTGAGAAATTTGGAGCAATGTCGGGATTGCGGATAAATTGGGAAAAATTCAGTTTAATGCTGATAGATAGGGATGATGAAGCAGAGGTGGGAACTATAGAATGTGCTGAGCTCAAAGTTGTAGAGCAATTTAAATATCTAGGCATGAAGATAGCGTTACCGGTTACAGATTTTGTCCTACTGAATATAGACCCGTTGTTGATCAAACTAAAAGATAAGGCACAAGCATGGTCCAAATTGCGTCTCTCAGTGGTGGGCAGGGCGAACCTGGCCAAAATGATCCTTATGCCTAAGATTCTTTACGTGCTTCATAACTCTCCTGTGTGGCTCCCGTGGGGGTTGTTCCAGAGGTTAAACTCTCTATTTAGGGATTTGGTATGGGGCAGGGGGCAACCCAGAATTAAACTTGAAATCTTGCAACGGCCAAAGTCGGAAGGGGGAATTGCTTTACCAAATCCTTGGATTTATTTTTTAGCATCCCAGAGGCAGCATCTTAGAGGGTGGGTATCGAGAGGGCAGGGAGACTCAGTAAAAAAGGTTTTGGAACTTATGACTGGCAGGTCCCCACTGGTACAGAGCTTGGAGGCGGGAGATCTGGGACAGTTTGGAGGGAGGTTTCCCACCATGTGCTTGGTACAGAGGGTGTGGTCTTGAGTGAAGAAACTGAGGGGCATAAGTGGCTTCACGAAATATACTCCTGTGTGGATGAATAGAAACTTAGGTGAACTCTGTAAGTTGGGAGGTCAGAGAGCATGGACACGTGGTGGTCTTGAGTATCTATGGCAGCTTGAAGAGAAGGGGAGGTTGAAGTCCTTTGAGTCATTAAAGCAAGACTTTGGGATCCCGGACACAGATGGGTTCTTATATCACAGGGTGGCACATGCCCATAACAAACAAAGGAGACTGAGTAATCTCAAGATTCCCAAGGACATAGTGTTGGACTATATTTGTATGGATGGTGACACTAAAGAAGTGATTTCGACTATATATGGCGATCTGTTGCATACATTCTTGCTGCGGCATCCTATACGGGCTCGGGATAAGTGGGAAGAAGAAATAGGGGAAATAAATGATGAGGTGTGGGACACTATACTGGAATATGGGCCGAAGTTGTCTTTGAGTGAGCCGGGTAGGATGTCGCAGCTCTATTTGGTGCACAGAGTTTATAGATCGCCTGAGTTTTTGCACAGGATTGGGGTTAGGAGTACATCAGAATGTCCGCGATGCATGCATGAGGGTGCGGGAGTATATGATGTGGGAATGTCCGAGACTGCAAGCTTTCTGGATGGTTGTGATAAATTTGATTGAGGAAAGGTATGGATGCGTGATTCCGAGAATACCAATTAGAATGTTTGAAAAATTGTGGGATCCATGGTTGCGGGTGGAGGATAATGTGTCAGGAGGTGTATGAGCGACGACTGTGACGAATGTTTTCTTTTATACTGCTGGACCTGTGGCTATAGGAGAAGATGGAGGATGTATATACGAGGATTCTAGATATAAGTGCTATTGTTTGTATACAGGGAATCTGTTCATGAGTATGGAGGGTGGGGGGTGGGATCCATAGTTGGGTTTATATCATATAAAAGGTAAAATAATGTGATATTGTCTCTCTGATGTGTGTTGCAAGATTATGCTGAGTTTAATAAAAAAAACATCTGAACAAAAAAAAAAAAATTGTTAGCGGACACCATGTTGCGTATGGAGAGCCCCTGTGTGCCTAAACATTGAAGCTCCCCCACAAGTGACCCCATTTTGGAAACTAGAGCCACCAGGGAACTTATCTAGATGGGTGGTGAGCATTTTGAACCCCCAGGTGCTTCACAAATTCATCCGTAAAAATTAAAAAGTACTTTTTTTTTTGCAAAAAATTTTCTTTTAGCCTAAATTTTTTCACTTTCAGAAGGGGAACAGGATAAAATGGATCCTAAACATTGTTGGCCAATTTCTCCTGAGTACACCGATACCTCATATGTGGTCATAAACCACTGTTTGGGCGCACGGCAGGGCTCAGAAGGGAAGGAGCGCCACTTGACTTTTTGAATGGAAAATTAGCTCCAAAAGTCATGTTTTTTGCATGTTGATCAAGTATTCATTTTGCTGGATATATGAAGATTGATGAAGATTCAACAAATTCATTTACATTGAACTCTCGGAGCTGGACCGATACTTTTGTACGGTTACATTGCTGCGGTATCAGGACACAGGTTCTATGTTTGCACCTGGTCATGTGACCCTGACTCCTCCCACACATGATCACATGACTGTGACATCAGCACAGGTCCTGTAAGCACAGAGCAGCCATATATCCAGTGTGGTGGCGGGAAGTGGAGATTATTAACCCCTTCCCCCCGGCCATTTCTTGGTATTTCTGGGGTTTCTCCTTGGTGTTGGAGGACTCGGCTCTTTCTTCTTGTCTCTGGTGTTCTCTGTATAAGGGCCGGTGTTGTTCTATCAGGAGGGGCTGCAGTGTTGGGTGACGACATATTTATCGCCTATTGTGAGGGGAATTGGTGAGAATCTTCAATCCTTGGATTGTTCTTATTTGTTATAAATTGAGGCCGATTATATTATAAAGCTGAGTGTGTGTGTATGTGTGTGTGTGTATGTGTATGTGTGTGTGTATGTGTGTGTGTGTGTATGTGTGTGTGTATGTGTATGTGTGTGTGTATGTGTGTGTGTGTGTATGTGTGTGTGTGTGTATTGTGTGTGTGTGTATGTATGTGTGTGTGTGTGTATGTGTGTATATGTGTGTGTATGTGTGTATGTGTGTGTGTATGTGTATGTATGTGTGTGTATGTGTGTGTGTGTATGTGTGTGTGTGTATGTGTGTGTGTGTATGTGTGTGTGTGTGTGTGTTATAGTATAAAGCTGGGACTTTTATTCTAGAAGTTCTTTATTTCCCGTTACTCGATCTTATTGTTAATGTAAAGTGAACCTGTCCCCGGGTTTTCCCCTATAACCTGCGGCCGCCCCCAGTAAGCTCTTATATACAGCATTGTAGAATCCGTATATACGTCCCCAGGCCGATCTGCCATAACTCACATATGGTAATAAATGGAGAAGAAGCGCACAATAGGGTCTTATCCGATATAATCAGTCAATTATAAGTATGGTCGCACTCACCTGGTCGGGTTGTGTGCGACACAACCACTAATAAACCAGACAATTGGATCCTGTGGAACGCAGCAATCAGCCAGAAGAGTTGTATAAATCCTATGCGTTGATATAGGAATCCGGCTTGTAGATCGCGCTGTTCGAAGATTTGGCCAAGAAAATCACTCCAAGGACCTCGGAAGACAAAGATCTTCATTCCTCCACAGACTTGACGCGTACCTGTACACTTCATCAGGAGTTTAAGAATTACCTAATTACACGAAACGCGTCAAGTCTGAGGAGGAATATAAGATCTTTGTCTTAAGATCCGAGGTCCTTGGAGTGATTTTCTTGGCCAAATTTTTGAACAGCGTGATCAAGCCGGATTCCTATATCAACGCATATGATTTATACTCACATACGGGGTGGTCCGGTCTGATGGGCGGTGCTGATCTTGGTCCGGCACCTCCTCTCTGCTTGTGATCGCCCTCCTGCTACTCCTCCTCCCCTTCTTCCTCCTTTTCTTTTCTCCTTTTCCTCTTCTTCCTCCTTTTCTTCCTCTTCCTCCTCTTCCTCTTCATGTGGAAACTCGTCCGCCATCATCCACACAGTGTCGTCCATTGCTCTCCTACGCACTTCCAAGGGCAGAGCAGAGTATTGTAGTGCAGCGTTCTCTGACCTTTCCCTGCACATTACAACACTTTACTCTGCCCTCAGCAGGATAGAGAGAAGAGCATGTGTGCAGGAGCAATGAAGGTCAGTGAGTGTATGATGGAGGACGCGTCATCTGCAAGAAGCAGGAAAGAAGGACGGCGATCGCAAGCAGAGAGGACACTCTGGGTCAAGACCCGCGATGTCCATCACACCGGACCGTCCTGTTGGATAATTGACCAGATAATATCTACTATATGTATCAGACATGAACTTACAGCTGCATCTCAATGAATTAGAATATCATCAAATAGTTTAATTTTCTGAGATAGTGATCTTTGGGGTTTCATTGGCTGTAAGCCATAGTCATCAACATTAACCGAAATATACACTTGAAATAGATCACTCTGTAATGACTCTATCTAATATATAATTCCCCTAACGCACTTCCGTAAGTTTCGGCGCTGCTTCCGTCGCTGTGGCATTGCCCGCGCAGCGGGCATTGCGAGCCGTTGCAGCCTCGCGAACAATGGCCACGCAGCGGCCATTGCGAGTCTCCCGCCCCGACGAGCAATGCCGTGAAGCGGCCATTGCGAGTCCAATGCCCGCGCTCCGACCGACGAGAGCCGAGCGCCGTGGCCGAAAACAGAACCAAGTGCCTGGCCATGCATAGCTCTAAAGACCGCTATGTATCTCAATGGGCAATGAGGCGCTATGCTCATTGGTTGGCGCCAGCACACAGCGACCAATGAGCTTCGCACCTCACTTACAGCGGTAAATTTTAAACTCAAAGTCCTCCATGTATCTCAATGGGCAGTGAGGCGCTATGCTCATTGGTCGGCGCCAGCACACAGCGACCAATGAGCTTCGCGCCTCACTTACAGCGGTAAATTTGAAACTCAAAGTCCTCCATGTATCTCAATGGGAAGTGAGGCGCTATGCTCATTGGTCGGCGCCAGCACACAGCGACCAATGAGCTTTGCGCCTCACTTACAGCGGTAAATTTGAAACTCAAAGTCCTCCATGTATTTAAATGGGCAGTGAGGTGCTATGCTCATTGGTCGGCGCCAGCACACAGCGACCAATGAGCTTCGCGCCTCACTTACAGCGGTAAATTTGAAACTCAAAGTCCTCCATGTATCTCAATGGGCAGTGAGGCGCTATGCTCATTGGTCGGCGCCAGCGCACAGCGACCAATGAGCTTCGCGCCTCACTTACAGCGGTAAATTTGAAACTCAAAGTCCTCCATGTATCTCAATGGGAAGTGAGGCGCTATGCTCATTGGTTGGCGCCAGCACACAGCGACCAATGAGCTTCGCGCCTCACTTACAGTGGTAAATTTGAAACTCAAAGTCCTCCATGTATCAGCCAGCTCCGGCGGTGGCTACAAGCGGCGACCAATGCTCGCCCCTGAACCCCGCCAGGAGCCCGAAGGTAGCCGGGAGCCGAGCTCGGCTCCCGCCTACCTCGCGGCCGGTTCGCCGGCGCCTGGATCCACGCGACGGACGGAGCGGCCGCCGGAGCGAGCCGGGGATCTCCGTGCCGGCCAGATCCGCGGCTCAGCTCCGGGGAGCCGTGACCCAGCCGCCATTTGCCCCGTGCTGCCGCCGCAATTCTGATTGTTCGCTCACTTGCGAGCGACCAATCAGATTCAAGCCGTGGCAAAGCGCCAGGTTTAAAAACCTAAGAACTTAAACAAAAAAAATGTAAAACATGGCGCTGTGTTTGTCGGCGCTCTTCTCATTGGTCGCCGTCAGACGCGAGCGACCAATGAGAAGAGTAGGGTGGGCCAAGGCGCAATATTTGAAATCCAAAGTTCCCGCTGGATTTCAAATATGGCGGGGTGCCCCGCCCCACTCTTCTCATTGGTCGCTCGCGCCTGACGGCGACCAATGAGAAGGCCGCTGCGCTCTATGGCGCCATACTTCAAATACACTCTACTCAGGGTATTTCAAATATCGCGGCATTGCGCCCGCCGCTATTCTAATTGGTCAGCGCGCTCAAGGCGCCGACCAATCAGAATAGCGGCGGATTCTATGCCGCCATATTTCAAATACACTGAGTACAGTGTATTTGAAGTATGGCGCCATAGAGCGCGGCGCTCTTCTAATTGGTCGCCGCCTTCTGCGCGCCGACCAATCAAAACAGCGCCGCGCTCTATGGCGCCATACTTCAAATACACTGTACTCAGTGTATTTCAAATATAGCGGCATTGATGGCGCAGCTATTCTGATTGGTCGGCGCCTTCAGCGCGCCGACCAATCAGAATAGCGGCGGCCGCAATGCCGCGATATTTGAAATACACTAAGTAAAGTGTATTTGAAGGATGGCAGCATAGACCGCGGCGCTCTTCTGATTGGTCGCCGCCTTCTGCGCGCCGACCAATCAAAACAGCGCCGCGCTCTATGGCGCCATACTTCAAATACACTGTACTCAGTGTATTTGAAATATGGCGGCATAGAATCCGCCGCTATTCTGATTGGTCGGCGCCTTGAGCGCGCCGACCAATTAGAATAGCGGCGGGCGCAATGCCGCGATATTTGAAATACACTGAGTAAAGTGTATTTGAAGGATGGCGCCATATAGCGCGGCGCTATTCTGATTGGTCGGCTCGCTGAACGTGGCGACCAATCAGAATAGGCGCGCTGTATGCCGCCATATTTCAAATACACTAAGTACCTCAGCCCCCGGCCGCTCCTGCCTGTGCCCGTGGCCGCTCCTGCCTCTGCCCGCGCCCGCTCCTGCCTCTGCCCGCGGCCGCTTCTGCCTCTGCCCACGTCCGCTCCTGGCTCTGCCCGCGGCCTCTCCAGGCTCTGCCTGCGGCCGCTCCAGCCTCTGCCCGTCCTCTCCCGCCTCTGCCCATCCTCTGCTCACCTCTGCCCACCTCACCCCTCCAGCCTCCACTTTCCTCACCCCTCCAGCCTCTGCTTTCCTCACCCCTCCAGCCTCCGCTTTCCTCACCCCTCCAGCCATCGCACTCAGTGCTAACCACTCAGCCACCTCACTCACTGCTAACCACTGAGCCACCGCACTCACTGCTAACCACTGAGCCACCGCACTCAGTGCTAACCACTGAGCCACCGCACTCAGTGCTAACCACTTAGCCACCGCACTCACTGCTAACCACTGAGCCACCGCACTCACTGCTAACCACTGAGCCACCGCACTCAGTGCTAACCACTGAGCCACGGCACTCAGTGCTAACCACTGAGCCACGGCACTCAGTGCTAACCACTGAGCCACGGCACTCAGTGCTAACCACTGAGCCACCGCACTCAATTCTAACCACTGAGCCACCGCACTCAGTGCTAACCACTGAGCCACCACACTCAGTGCTAACCACTGAGCCACCGCACTCAGTGCTAACCACTGAGCCACCGCACTCAGTGCTAATCATTGAGCCACCGCACTCAGTGCTAACCAATGAGCCACCGCACTCAGTGCTAACCACTGAGCCACCGCACTCAGTGCTAACCATTCAGCTACCGCACTCAGTACTAACCACTCAGCCACCGCACTCAGTACTAACCACTGAGCCACCGCACTCAGTGCTAACCACTGAGCCACCGCACTCAGTGCTAACCACTGAGCCACTGCCCTAAGTCCTAACCACTGAGCCACCGCACTCAGTGCTAACCACTGAGCCACCGCACTCAGTGCTAACCACTGAGCCACCGCACTCAGTGCTAACCACTGAGCCACCGCACTCAGTGCTAACCACAGAGCCACCGCACTCTGCTAACCACTGAGCCACCGCACTCAGCGCTAACCACTGAGCCACCGCACTCAGCGCTAACCACTGAGCCAGCGCACTCAGCGCTAACCACTTAGCCAGCGCACTCAGTGCTAACCACTTAGCCAGCGCACTCACTGCTAACCACTGAGCCACCGCGCAGTGCTAACCACTGAGCCACCGTGCAGTGCTAACCACTGCGCCACCGCGCAGTGCTAACCACTGAGCCACCGCGCAGTGCTAAACACTAAGCCATCGCGCAGTGCTAACCACTGAGCCACCGCGCAGTGCTAAACACGGAGCCACCGTATACTCTGCTACCCACTGAGCCACCTGTATACACACAATTCATTTCACCGCACTCCCCTAACTATTAGTAATTAAACTACCGTATATATCAATTCTAGACTACCCGATTCTTTAGAATCGGGCCGCCATCTAGTATAATATATGCCTGGCTAATTCCTGTATTCTATGTGTGTGGACCTATTTCTAAAATTACATTTTAATCTTTATATGACTTTATTTTAATATTTACAACTATTATATTCAGTTTCCCTTTTTTCAGCCTGTAGGTGAGTATAATAAAAGATCGTTGTTATGCAAATTGTCTTGGGAACATATATACCACATTATAGAATGCTACATATAGAGGTATACGGGTGGTGGCTATAATTTATGTGAGGAAATCTGGTGACAGGTTCCCTTTAGGGTACCTTTACATGCGGCTACATTTCTAGGGTGGCTACAGGTAACTTACTGGTTGCAGTGAAATCATGGAGACAAGGTTCTATCTTGTTGCTGTGTACAAATGGAATAATCTCTCCATGATTTCACTGCAACCAGTAAGTTACCTGTAGCCACCCTAGAAATGTAGCCGCGTGTAAAGGTACCCTTAATTTTACAGGTTGTAACTAGAATCTATCATTAAGGTTTAACAGTGAGACCCTGATCCAATGGTCACCAATAGTCTATTGCTGTGGGGACAAAATCCTATGAACCTCCTCCTACCTGCCGGTATTCCCAGATCTTCTGATTAGCCGGCCACACGTAACGTCATAATTGCGATGTGACGTTACACCGGGCTTACTAATCAGAAGAAAAGCCGTGATGCTCACAGGTAGGGCAGAGACATACTATGCGAGATGGCATGCAACTCTCTCGCATGCGCCTCACATGGCTCGCCCGGCCCGGCCCCTACCTGTCTGAATGAGACCACGTCAGCTTCAAAGAAACACAATCAGCTGATGCGCTCCTGTCCAAAGAAGCAGGGACCGTTCTGGGTGAGTCATGCAAGATTCTCGCATGTATCTTGCACAAGGCTGTCTCTGCCCGTAAGGAGGAGGTTTGCAGGGCTTTGGCGCCACAGCAAAAGAGTAAAATTGGGACTTCTGGACCAGGGACTCCCAAATCATTTTGATCATCTTAGTTGTAATGATTGATACTATACAGTGAATATAAGCTTACAACCAGGGTGACTGCGTATACTGTCCAGCTAAAGTCATTAACCCTTAAGCTTCAGCTAATTGGAAAGCACCACACCTTACAAAGACCTTCAGCTTTCTGCTCTCGGTTTTGACCCGGCTCCGTTACTATACTATCAGATCCTGACATTGTCCTTTTTCTGACCTCCTGACTTTGACCCTGCTTTGCGAATTTCCTATCTCAACCTGTCCATAGCCAGCAATCTATTGGACCCTGTTGTAAATCCAGATCTCTGAATAGGTGTTAAAAGTAGGGATGGGGAACCCAAACTGTAAAGTTCTGGACCCGTACTGAATACATACTATTCGGTCACAAGGTCCCGAACCCGTGTTACAGTTCGGGCCAGTTTATGGCCAGGGCTGTAAAAGAATAAAATAAAAAACATACCGTAAGTATACTTAGCTGTCCAGCGACGTGTCCTCCCGTCTCCTATCGGGCCGCTTCTACTTCCGGGGCCGCACATAAACGTCCAGGATTATTCACTGCACTGTCTGCGCTCTGCTTTTTCTGGCCGGTGTCAGCAGTGTTCGTGCGGTGATGTCAGGATTCACCCGCGGTCATAGCCCGAGCTATGACCGCGGGTGAACTCTTGACAGTCACAGTCAGTTTCAGCCTGTTCTCACTCTGGATAGACGTGTGTCTATGCAGAGCGATGTAGCAGTGCTGACATTTTCTTTTGGACTACATCGGACTGAAGATTGTTTTTTATAATAAAGATGGAGCCTCTAAGTGTTTTTTGTTTTATTTCTAATAACATATTTTTTCTCTGTGTTGTGGTTTTTTTTTTTTTAACATTTTACTAGAAATTCATGGTGGTCATGTCTACTATTGGCATGACCCCATGAATTATGGGCTTAGGGCCAGCTGATAATACAAAGCTGGCCCTAACACCTTTATTACCCGGTGAGCCACCGCACCAGGACCCTGGATGAGTCAGGTACAGAGCCAGAAGATGGCGTTTCTATGAATGCGCCATTTTCTGGGGCGGGTGTGGACTGCAATTCGCAGAGGGGGAGGGGGGCCAGAAAAGCTTGGGCCACCCTGTGCTGCGGATTTCAGGCCCCAGCAACCCCGCCGATCCCGAGAATCGGGGGGGTTCGCCCATCACTAATTAAAAGGTGTCACGTGTTTTTTGGGGTTCTGCTTAATGGAGAGGCTTGTGTCTTTTCTGTCGGAGATAGCCCTTTTGTGCCTGTAGCCTCGGACGCGACGTCACAACTTCACAGTTTTTCAGGCTGCAATTACCTGCAGGAGTCTGGTGGTTGGAGCCGCTGTGCAGGGAAACAGTGAAGGGGACACAGCGGTGATCAGAGCCGTGACTCTCAGGATCAGTGGAGGATCCAGAGCTCAGATCCCCGCTGATCACTAAGAGACAACATGTCCTAGCAATATATCATCCGCTTACTATCCAGAGTAATTGTATTATTATATAGGATTCTTTAGGATCTTACATGGGATCACCTTCTTCCTATTCAGGTCTCTACAATATCGGATCCTCTCGGCTGATATCTTCTATATAAGAGAATTCTCCTGATTCACCTGTCAAGGATGGATAGATCCAGAGATGGAGAGATGGTGGAGAGTATACTGAATATCACCCTAGAGATCCTCTTCCGGATTACTGGAGAGGTGATGT
Organism: Allobates femoralis; assembly: GCA_033576535.1. Classification (NCBI taxonomy): domain Eukaryota; kingdom Metazoa; phylum Chordata; class Amphibia; order Anura; family Aromobatidae; genus Allobates; species Allobates femoralis. The sequence continues at coordinate 17,643,162 of JARQOC010000006.1, forward strand.
GACCTCATCACAATCTCTGACATCATTCTCCTCTATTGTAATAACATGTCTGTAGTGATATCTATTACTGTGTCTCCATACTTAGGATTACACAGTGGTGAAGACCCCTACTGATCGCTGTCAGGACCCAGTATGTGATGGATGGGGAGGACCCCTGAGCCCAATCCCGGGGTCTCCACCGCACCCGCGGATACATGAGGACATCAATGAGCAGAAGATCCTAGAACTCACCTACAAGATGATTGAGCTGCTGACTGGAGAGGTGACAGTGCTGGGAATGCTGGGACATTATACAGTAACGCTATGAAGGGATCGGGGGATGACAATGGTATCATTGTATGTGTCAGGTTCCTATAAGGTGTCAGGATGTCGCCGTCTATTTCTCCATGGAGGAGTGGGAGTATCTAGAAGGACACAAGGATCGGTACAAGGACGTCATGATGGAGGATCACCAGCCCCGCACATCACCAGGTAATAGACACCACTAAATACACATCTGTTATAGGGGGGGTAGGGGCTGCTATAGGAAAATCTTGAAAAGTTGACAATAAACTGAAAAATTAGATAGAAACCTTTCTGAAGGAAATAAAATGAGTGAGATTCCCATTCCTGAGCCCCCACTGCTCGCTCCATGGTCATTTGATTCTGGCCATCAAACACTAGAACATCAGCGGTGATGTGTTTGTTGGTGACGGCTACGGACGATGATGAGACGTCTCTGCTTCCTCCATTGTAGCACACAGCACCGGTGCTTGTGTCCTGGATGCAGAGTGTCTGATCACAGGCTCCTCCATATTAATGACGGGAGCGGTGTGTGATCAGAGGATACGGCTGTCGTAAGAAGGAGCCAAAACAGCAGAACGTCTGATAAATCTTATTACTACAATTGTTACAATCATTGCATTTCTTAAGGAGTTTCCCAAAGTGGCCAAACACTAAATCACTTCTATATAAAGAATGGATTCATTTCCTTATGTGTTTCCTACAGTAAGAACCAGTAAGAGGACGACACCAGAGAGACATCCCGGACCTCAGGACTGCTCACCGGATCATCAGGTCAGTGGATTTATATGGAAGATGTGCAGCTATTTGCTGTAATGTGATTTTTGCTCGTCCTGCTGATTAAAGGGATATTCCCAAAACAACAAGATATTCTGACCACTGGGATCTCCATCGATCCTAAGATTGGGGCTCTGTAACCCCGAGAATGTGGCTCTGCAGCCCAGTCTACAAAGAGCAAATGTGCACATGCTCAACCTCCGCTTTATTCATTGTCAATGTGACTGAAGTGCAGCGCTCGGCTATTTACATCAGTCCCATAGACAATGAATGGAGCAGAAGCCGAGCATGAGCACCTTCCCTTTCTCAGTATGGGGCTGCAGAGCTGCATTGTCAGGATCTCTGGATCAGCTGGGGGTCCCAGCAGTCGCCCCCGCCAATCTACAATGGATAGGGGATAACTTGCTTTTGGGGGGAAATAACCCTTTAATGATCTTTTCTGCTCATCTCTTCATTCCATGTGACTTGTCCAAGTATCTGGTCACATTTATCCTATTTGTTTCACAGCTTGTGAATGGGGATGAAGTTCTGAACCATTGTAACACTCCAGACATAATGGTAAAAGAAGAGAAATATGTGAGCGGTGATGAGCAGAGGAACGAGGAGATTCCTACAGATAACGGCTCGGGTGAGGAGGAAATGCTGATTGTGTTTTCAACTTCTGCCCTAGATGCAACAGTTTTATGTTGGATTTGGTAAAGTGGATCTCTTTGGTTGCCTTCACACTGCGGCACGATCCGGTTTCGGTCCGGGGCTGTCCGGGATGACCCAGACAGCCGCGGACTGGATCAGCACACTGGACTGGAGGGCTAATTTGCCCTCTGGTCCGGTGTGCAGCTGCATGCATCTGCCGCCTCTGATAGGCCAGGACCGCGAGTTATCCCGGACCGGATTGTGCCGCAGTGTTAAGGCACCCTTACCAGATTTCACTTTCACCAGATAAACAACTTACCCTATTAAATGGATCTCTTAAGGCCGATTCACACACAAGGATATTGTTGAAACGTCACGGATATGTGAGCATTCTAACGATATCGTTTGTTCGTCCTTGTGGGTAAACGAATGATGTAGGATGAAAAAATCGTTGAAACGGTCATCACAAAAGTGAGATCCTGACCTCAATTCTATCGTTTATTGTCCAATTATCGCTGCTTGATGAAGCTGCATCGTTCAGTGTGACGCCTTTTTGAATGATGTTGTTCAAAAATCTTCTATTCTTGCTGCTTTAAAAGATAGTTCAGTCCTTTCTCTTTTATTTAACAGGTGCGTTGCCGAATGGGATATCATTAACGATATCCTTGTGTGTGAAGCCACATTTAGATCAGTAGAGGGGGGTGTACTTCATTTTTTAAACCAATAATCCGAATGACTGTAACATTCTGATATTACATTGATCATTTTGAGCTCCAGCTGGACTCATGATCTGCTCATATGAAATCCATTGTGATCTGGAATCTCACAGTAAGTTCACCAGCCTCATCAGGTCTCAGGTGAGCTCTAGGCTGCCACAATAAAAGGCCGCTCTACAATGTGCAGTTTTATCACACAGCACAATGCACAGATGTGGCAGGTATGAGGGAGCGTGCACCGCAGGAATGTCACCTGTTGGCCGTGAAGTGAATGATCATTTCTCTACCTTAAGTCGTCTCCAAAGGTGTTTCAGAGAATTTGGCAGCACAACCAACCGACCTCACAACCTCAGACCACATGTAACCAGCAAAGGACCTCAACATCCAAAATTGTCTTGGACGGGTCACCAGGGCAGTGGCTGCAACTAACAGTTTGTATAAACAAAGAATTTCTGCGCAAACTGTCAGTCGCCTCAGGGAAGCTCATCTGCAGCTCGTCATCCTCATCCGGGTCTCCACCTGACTGCAGCTTGTTGTTGTAACTAACTTATTTGGGTAAATGCTCCCATTCGATGGCGTCTGATACATTGGAGAGATGTTCTCTTTACAGATTAATCTCGGTTGTCACGCTACAGGGCGGATGGCAGACTGTGTGTAGGGATTAATGTGGATAAGCATTTTACAGATTTCTGCATTGTGATTTGCATGGTCCATGATGGAGGTAGGATTGTGGTATGGGCAGGTGGATGTTATGGACACTAACACAAGTGCATTTTATTGATGGAATTTTGAATGCACAGAGACATTGTGATGAGATCCTGAGGCCATTGTAGATCCATTCATCCACGACCATCCCCTCATGTTGCAGCATGATAATGCACGGCCCCAGGTTACAAGGATCTGTACACAATTCCCGGAAGCTGAAAACATCCCAGTTCTTGTATGGCCGCATACTCACCGGACATGTCACCCATTGAGCGTGTTTGGGATGCTCTGGATCGGCGTATACGACAGCGTGTTCCAGTTCCTACCAATATCCAGTAACATCACACAGCCATTGAAGAGGAGCGGACCAACATCCCACAGGCCACAATCATCAACCTGATCACCTCTATGTGAAGGAGATGTGCTGCACTGTGTGGGGTAAATGGGGGTCACTCCAGATACTGACTGGTTTTCTGACCCTCCCACCTGGACCCTCCAATACTGTAAAACTGCAGCTTTTATTGTGGCCAGTGTAAGGCGCACCTGTGCAATAATCATGTGTGTAATCAGCATCTTGATATGCCGCACCTGTGAGGAGGATGGATTATCTCAACAAAGCAGAAGAAGTGCTCACTAAAGGCCCTGTCACAGACTATGATATCGTTAACAATATCGTTGAAATGTCACAGGTTTTCAGTCGTTCAAACGACGTCGTAATGATGTCGTTCAGTGTGACATGTACATCCGATCAACGATAATCGGCAGATCATTGATGGGTGGTTTGTGAACCGGACCTTAAACCGAACGATGAGCGTTCATTCAACCTGCAGCATCAGTGTGTGACACCTCGATAACGATGTCGTTAACGACCTCGCCTATTGAGAAGTGAAGGACGTAGGCGAGCTAATGACCGCATGTATCATCTGCTTGTCGCGGAATCGTTGCTGCGTCGTTAACGATATCTATACGTGTGACATTTCACTAGCGATCATTGAACGTCTAGGTCAAGTCGATTCGTTGATCGGATCGTTCAACCATTGAAGTGTGAGACGAGGCCTTAACACAGATATAGACAAATATGTGAACAATTTATGAGAGAAAAGGCCTTTTGTGTTCATAGAAAAAGTCTTCGATCTTTGACTTCAGCTCATGAAAAATGGGAACAAAAACACAAGTGTTGGGTTTATATTATTGTTCAATGTATATTTCATGCCGGCCCGAGTACAGACACAATAATTAATATGAGATATAGAATTATTTATCTGTTGTAATTACAGTGCAGATTATTAATACTAATATCATCACTCCTCATTATATAAGTGACAATATAATAATAATATTTCCTAATTTATACAGTGCTATTAAAAACCTACGCAAACATGGGGAGAACATACAAACTCCTTGCAGATGTTGTCCTTGGTGGGAAATGAACCAGGACCTCAGTGCTGCAAGGCTGCAGTGCTAACGACTGAGCCACCATGCTGTCCCACTATATAATCCCAATATTAGACTGGGAGATAACATTGAGGACCCAGGAAGATCCTCTCCCATCCCACGAGTTGGGAATTCTTGGTCAAGGATAAGGATATTTTTATAATAATATTTCTTTCATTAGAAATAATGAAAGGTAAATGTATTCACATTTTTTCCATTAATAATGACCTTACCCAGTGGTGTACACTATATATGACCATAAATACAGGAGGGGGTATTCACACTTCCATGTTTATAAAGAGCTGAATATCTTCCTCCCTCTCCGGCTATGTCAGCCCCGGCTCTGGGAATATCACATGTATATATGAGAGATGATTGCACCACAGACACTTATTTATTCCAAGTAGACAAAGAGCTGGAAAATCTGGATTCTCAACCAGAATTATTCCAATTAAATTGCATATTATTCTCATTTTATATTCTGCAATATCTTAATTGAAGGAACTATGTCATTTTTCAGTATTATACTAATATTACCCTTGAATAGGGACCATTTAAAAACAAGTAAAATCATTATTGTACACTTTCTAATTTCCATGCTATAAGCATTTTCCCACCCTGCGGGCAGCTCCTGCATTAGTCCTCTCCATTATATTCACAGCTGAATAGCCTGCCTGTATAAGTGTTATTTAAATATCCACACCCACCCAAGCTGGTGTTTGTTCCTTCCCCTTTGTGCTGTGTGCTGGGAGGGGGGAGTTGTTTGTCCTGCACTGTGTGCTGTCTGTAAGATTTCTATGTGTATATATAAACTTTGGTTTTCCTACATACATGTAATGTCTGTAACAGCTGAGCAAATTATCAAATGTTCTTATAGTCACATAGAAATATCTAAGACTGCACACACTACGCACATACCTCAGATAAACACAATGAAGATCTCTAAGAGCACACACCTCCTCCCCCTTCTGCTTTGCAATGTGTCACACATCATACAGATCAGAGAGGAGGGCTGTGCAATGATGCATGAATATTCATTTTTTGGGAGTGGGCAGCAGAGAGCTCACTGTGATTGGAATCAATCTTTATTTTGAAGTTTACAGAGGATAGGAAAGAAGCAAAATAATAGAAATACATGAATAGAGAGAGGATAGAGAAAGGAATTAGAAAATGACACCGGTTACATATTGATTTTTGACCTGGCAGATTACCTTTCACCCTTTATTTAACATCTTCCCACCGCAACCTATTTTGATTTTTTTAACTCTTTTGTTATTTTCTCCTCTTCTTTCAGGAACCAGAACTTTTTCTATATTTCTGGTGACATAACTATATGAGGGTTGGTTTTTGTGGAACAAGTTGTAGTTATGAATGAAAGGTTACTATACATTGTACTGGAAGGGGAGGTGGTGAATTAGCAAAAATTCCCTCATTTCTGTTTATATTTTCAATGGTAAATATGAGGTTGAAATATGACTCTTCAGGTCAGTATGATCACAGCGATACCAATCCTGTATAGTTTTGTATTTTATTTTAGTGTTGAAAAAAAAATTCAGAAATTTGTAAAAGAAAATAATAGTTTTCTTTATTTTTTCTGTGTGAGGCTTGTTTGTTGTGTGATGGACTGATGTTAGCATAACTGCAATATGCTTTTAAATTTTTATTCCTAAATAATCAAATTAGATTAAATTTTATGCAGATGACTGTAATAGGAGCGTGGAGGGACGTCTGATGTCAGATATTAAGGCAGAAAATCCTGATGTCTCACAAGCTACACATGAAGAACATGCCATTGTCCCAGATATACCCTCATCTTCTGAATCATCACAGACTGAAGAGCAAAGTGAAATTCACAGAAGGGGAATGAAATATCCAGCAGATCTCGAAAGAAAGAAGCCATTTCCCTGTTCAGACGATAAAAAATGTTTTAACAGGAAAGCACATGTTGTTATACATCAGAGAACTCACACAGGAGAGAAGCCGTATTCATGTTCAGAATGTGGGAAATGTTTTAGCAACAACTATAGTTTTGTTAAGCATAGGAGAGTTCACACAGGGGAAAAGCCATATTCATGTTCAGAATGTGGGAAATGTTTAACTCTGAGAAAACATCTTGTTAGTCATCAGAGAATTCACACAGGGGAGAAACCGTATTCATGCCCAGAATGTGGGAAATGTTTTACAACTCAATCAAATCTTCTTAGACATCAGAAATATCACACAGGGGAGAAGCCATATTCATGCCCAGAATGTGGGAAATGTTTTACAACTCAATCAGATCTTCATATACATCAGAAAAGTCACACAGGGAAGAAGACATATTCATGTTCAGAATGTGGGGAATATTTCAATCAAAGATCAGATCTTGTTAATCATCAGAGAATTCACACAGGGGGGAAAACATATTCATGCTCAGAATGTTGGAAATGTTTTACAAGTAAATCACATCTTGTTAGACATCAGAGAAGTCACACAGGTGAGAAGCCGTATGGATGTTCAGAATGTGGGAAATGTTTTACAAGTAAATCAGATCTTGTTAGACATCAGAGAAGTCACACAGGTGAGAAGCCATATGTATGTTCAGAATGTGGAAAATGTTTTACACAAAAGTCAAATCTTGTTAAACATCAGAGAAGTCACACAGGTGAGAAGCCGTATTCCTGCTCATAGTGTGGTAAACATTTTACAAATAAATCATATTATATTGTACATGTGAGATATCACACCCAGAAGAAAATATGTTCATGTTCAGAGTGTGGGACATATTTTAATGAGAAATCCAATCTACTTAGATATCAGAGAAATCACACAGGGGAGAAGCCGTATTCATGCCCAGAATGTGGGAAATGGTTACACGTTCATCAGGTCTTTATCAACATGAGAGGAGTCACACAGGAGAGAAACTATATTCATGTTTATAATCTGGGAAAGATTTCACCCAGAAATCAGATCTTGGTAATAATCAGACAATTCATATAGAGGAGAATCCATATGTGTTATTAATATGGGAAATATTTTATCCACAAATCAGACATTTTTAAACCAAAATCAAAAATGTGTATGTAATGTATGAAATGTTTACAATTACCAATAAACATCTTTTAAGCCAAAAGAATCCTGATGATAAATATTACCTTATAAATAGCAAGGCTAGAATCCTGATGATATATATTACCTTATAATAGTAAGAGTAGAATCCTGATGATATATATTACCTTATAATAGTAAGAGTAGAATCCTGATAATACACCATGTTCCAAATTATTATGCAAATGTTCTTTTTCTCTGATTTTACTAAATGGTCGGTGCAGATGACAGTCAGTGCAATAAAAGTCCAAAAATAGAAGAAGTAAAGGACAGCGCCTCACCAGTTGATCAATTCAATTTTCTTTATTGTCCGTCCATACAAGCGACATTTCGACCAGTTATATGGTCTTTATCAAGCTCACAATGTCTCATACAAACCACCCTTTTATAGGGAAGGTGGTGTCCTTTACTTCTTCTATTTTTGGATGTTTGTATCCGGATGAAACTCCCTGGAATGACGTGTGTCTTACGGATTGGGTAAAGAGACAAGACCCATTTATATCTTGCTGGTGCTGGGTCTATTGTCTATTTGGAGTGTAATAAAAGTCATCAGCCGTTAGAGCATACATCGAATTTTATTGAAGAAACCTCCCAATGATAACAGTATAATCTTCAAAATTGAAAAAAAACTCTAAATGCACTGTTCCAAATTATTAGGCACAGTAGAGTTTCTAAACATTTGATATGTTTGAAAGAACTGAAAATGTTCATTTGTTGAATATGCAGCATTAGGAGGTCACATTCACTGAAATAAAAAGCTATTTAACTCCAAAACATCCTAACAAGCCAAGTTACATGTTAACATAGGAACCCTTCTTTGATATCACCTTATAATTCTTGCATCCGTTGAACTTGTGAGTTTCTGGAGAGTTTCTGCTTGTATTTCTTTGCATGATGTCAGATTAGCCTCCGAGAGCTGCTGTTTTGATGTGAACTGCCTCCCACCCTCATAGATCTTTTGTTTGATTCTACTCCAAAGGTTCTCTATAGGGTTGAGGTCAGGGGAAGATGGTGGCCACACCATGAGTTTATCTTCTTTTATGCCCATAGCAGCCAATGACAAAGAGGAATTCTTTGCAGCATGAGATGGTGCATTATCCTGCATGATGATGATTTTGCTCCTGAAGGCACGTTTTTGCTTTTTGTACCATGGAAGAAGGTTCTCAGTCAGAAACTTTATATACTTAGCAGAGTCATTTTCACACCTTCAGGAACCTTAAAGGGGCCTACCAGCTTTTTCCCAATGATTCCGGCCCAAAACATGTCTCCTCCACCTCCTTGGTGACGCTGCAGCCTTGTTGGGACATGGTGGCCATTTAACATCCATCCACTACTCCATCCATCTGGACCATCCAGGGTTGCTCAGCACTCATCAGTAAACAAGACTGTTTGAAAATTAGTCTTCATGTATATCTGAGCCCACTGCAACCATCTCTGCTTGTAAGCACTATTTAGGAGTAGCCGAATAGTAGGTTTATGCACCACAGCAAGCCTTTGAAGAATCCTACACCTTGAGGTTCGAGAAACTCCAGAGGCGCCAGCAGCTTCAAATATCTGTTTGTTGGTTTGTAAGGCCTTTTTAGCAGCCGCTCTCTTAATCCGATGAGCTTGCCTGGCAGAAACCTTCCTCATTCTGCCTTTATCTGCATGAACACGTCTGTGCTCAGAATCAGCCACAAATCTCTTCACAGTACGATGATCACATTTAAGTTTTCGTGCAATATCTAATGTTTTCATCCCTTGTCCAAGGCATTGCACTATTTGTTGCTTTTCGGCAGCAGAGAGATCCTTTTTCTTTCCCATGTTACTTGAAAACTGTGGCTTGCTTAATATTGTGAAACATCCAGTTCTCCTTTTATTGGGATCACCTGCCAAACTAATTATCACAAGACTAATAGAGCAGTATACAGGCAGGCATTGAGGAAGGGTATATACCAAACTTCGTTGTGCAAATATACCAGCCTGCATCGCATCTGGGGCTGGTTTCCAGGCTCAGCCATCCCAAAAACTGTGCTTTTAGGGATTTATTTAGCTCACTATAGGCAGGAGTAGGTTTTAGCTCAAATTAGGGTACACCAAAAGCCTCGTGCTAAAAACCAACTCTTGTCTGCACTAATTTTGCATCTAAGTGCTGCTACTGTAGGTTGCAGCGTAACTTAGGGTACACCAAAAGTCTCGTGCTAAAAACCAACTCTTGCCTGCACTAATTTTGCATCTAAGTGCTGCTACTGTCGGTTGCAGCATTGTCATGATATGTAGTTTTGCCCTGTCCTCTGGTTTCTATAAGATGCAACTTAACTGTCTCCTTCCCCCAATCCTTGCAGTCCTGAGCCATAATGTAATTTAGGCTTGTGTCAACAGCTAGTGGAATCCCCCCTATTGTTTCCTAAGCAGAAGATAACCTGCAATACACATCCTCGCAGACACACCGGAGCCGACCAGTCTAGAATCTTCCTGGGCTGCTCCCAGGAGCTCAGACAATCCATTCTTTTTTTTTTAACAGGAGTTGAGAGTTGGCTGTGGACGGGACAGGAGCGAGATCTGAGCTGAGGCCAGATCTCGTCGTCCGTGGGATTGTGTGGAATCCATTGGACTCGTGTGGACTATTGCTTTGTTATCTGGCACAAGGATTATCAGGAGGTGCCCCTGAATCTGCTTCCGTTGGACTAATTGTGGACTCTGTGGATCTACCTGCGTGTGTTGTTCCAGCGTTCTTGTTAATAAATCTGTTGGATCGTCCCTAGGCCTGTTGTACCTTCTTGCTCTGCCTTACACCCCGTCACAAACTGGTTGGCAGCGCTGGGATCAGAGCAGAAGGAATGGACGACAACGGCCCATCAACATCGGGAACCAGCACCGCAGAGTACAAGAACTGGACTGTGGTGAACCTAAAAACAAAGGCCCGAGAACTGGGAGTCGGCTACAAAGGACTCTCCAAGGAGCAGCTGATTGAGGCCCTGGAAGGAGCTGGCCTGCAAGATGACGCTGAGGAAGAATCCCCACAGCAAACGGAGGAAAGACTGCAGCTGGAGGTAAATACCCGGAAAAGTCAGTGGGTTGTGTGGTACGAGGAGGAGTTGGCATTGCTGGGAGAAGAGGCCACCATAGAAGATAAGCGGGAGGCCATGCGCGGAGCTAAGGAGAGGGCATTGCTGGAGAGGCAGATCGCTTTAGAAGCAGCTAGAAGCTCCAGACAGGCTGTAACCCCAGCACCCACCATGAGGGAACTCCCCCGAGTGTCCCGCAAAGACTTCAAGCAGTTTAATGAGACTACAGGCGACATTGAGGGCTTCTTCCAGGACTTTGAGCACCAGTCTCGATTAATGGAAGTCCCAGAAAGGGAGCGAGTCCGACATCTGGTGGGGCTCCTAGAGGGTGGAGCTGCGGAAGCCTATAGAGCTATGGACCCTCGGTGGAACTGTGAGTACGCAGAGATTAAACAGACTATTCTAGAACATTATGCCGTGACGCCAGACACTTACAGGACTCAGTTCCGAACTTTAGCCTGTGATGAGGAAGTGTCTTTCAAGATGTATGCCCACAGACTCAAACAAGTATGTCATCGCTGGCTGGAGGGAGAGGAGGCCTTAACCTGGGAGACTTTCCTCCAGGTCATCCTAAAAGAACAGTTTTACTTCAAGTGCCCTGCTGAGATCCGGGAATGGGTGCGTGAGAGGAGACCAGCCACAGTGGAGGAAGCTGCAGCTCTAGCTGATGAGGCTCTCACCATCAAGCCTCAGTGGAAAAAACTACTACTCAGTGAGAAAAAAACTACTAGCCCCCCAACGCTGGCGGCCCCTGGTCCTGCGGCCTCCAATATCCACCAGCCCACTAGACCATCAACTCATGGTGACCTTCGTGTGACTGGGCCTCGCACTGCTCCTGCTCCACCTTTGGGACTACGACGTGGAGGAAGAATCCCAGAGCGCAGATGTTATGGATGTGGGCAGCCTGGGCATCTGCAAGCCCAATGTCCAGGTGTTCGGAGGCAGAACAGCTACAGACCGCCTTTGCCTGTCCATTATCTACAGGCACCCACACCAGGAGAAGAGCTGGATTCAGTCCCTGAGGACTTGCCAAGTGACTCAGATATCCTGGCTCCCTTACCAGGAGTCTATGGGGTGCGAGCCCCAGCCACCTGTTCTTCTGATCTTCAGCACAAACATTTACAGGAGGTCGTGCTGGATGGCCAAAAAGTTGTTGGCTTCCGTGACACTGGGGCTTTCCTCACCATAGCCGATCCCCGAGTAATTCAACCAGGAGCAATTAAAAAGGGACCAGGAATTGCCATTGAATTGGCTGGAGGCACCCAGAGATATATTCCCAGAGCGAGTGTGACCCTGGATTATGGCTTTGGGGCAAAACAATGCATGATCGGTGTGATGAGCGGCCTCCCTGCAGACGTTCTTCTAGGAAATGATGTGGGAAATCTTCATTACCACTTTGTCGGTGCGGTTACCAGAAGTCAAGCCAAGAGAGCAGCAAATGTGGACGTGTACAACCCATCCGTGGAAATGAGGCCACCAGAACTGCTGTCACAGCCGGTGAGTGATTCTTCTTGTGGAGATCATATGAATGTCACTTGGGATAAAGTTCAGTTTAGACAAGAGGTAGAGACTGACCCCACCCTTATTAGTTTCAGAGCTCGAGCTGAAATAGGGCAGTTAGGGGAGAACGGGGAAAGAATTATCAGGGAAAATGGACTTCTGTATCGGGTTACCAATGCTGACTCCCTAGATAAGCCCTGGACTTATAGCAAACAGCTGATTGTTCCTCAGAAGTACAGAATTCCCCTATTACACCTTGCTCATGACATTCCTACTGCTGGCCATCAAGGCAAAACTCGCACGGAGAGACGATTGACTCAAACTTTCTATTGGCCGGGGATTTCCCAAGCTGTAGCACATTTCTGCCGAACTTGCGACATATGTCAGCGTAGAGGGCGACCCGGAGATCACCCAAAGGCACCCCTGCAACCGCTCCCTATAATAGAAGAACCCTTCCAAAGAGTAGCTGTCGATATCATTGGACCTCTGGCTAAACCAAGTAAATCTGGAAAGCAGTACATTCTCACTGTTGTGGACTACGCCACCCGATATCCAGAAGCGGTGGCCTTGTCAACTATTTCTGCAGCCAAGGTGGCCGAGGCCCTGGTTACCATTTTTACCAGAGTAGGATTTCCCAGTGAGATCTTGTCAGACCAAGGCTCCCAGTTCATGTCAGAGCTGGTCCAGTGTCTGTGGCGCACCTGTGGAGTACGAGCGATCCGAACGACACCTTATCATCCCCAAACAAATGGACTTTGCGAAAGATTCAATGGCACTCTGAAGAATATGCTGAGGGCCTTCACTGACCGAGACTCAGACTGGGAGAAGTACCTACCTCATCTCTTGTTTGCCTATCGGGAAGTTCCCCAGGAGCCCACTGGGTTTTCCCCCTTTGAACTACTCTATGGAAGAAAGGTCCGAGGACCCTTAACCCTGCTCAAGGAATACTGGGAGGGGCAAGTTGAAGATACAGGAGCCCCTGTTGTCCCTTATGTCCTAAAGCTGCGAGAAACCCTGGCTCAACTCGCTAGTTTAGCCCAGAGTCATGTGCGTATGGCTCAAACCAGACAGAAGACATGGTATGACCGTAAAGCACGCTATCGGGAGTTTGTAGAAGGACAACAGGTCCTAATGATTGTTCCCCATCGGCAGAATAAACTGCAGACCACATGGGAGGGTCCCTTCCGGGTTCTCAGAAAACTAAATGACACCAATTATCTTCTTGCCTTAGATGATCAGGGGCTAAGACAAAAGACTGTCCATGTGAATATGATTAAGGAGTACCATGACCGGACACTACCTGTGATAGCAAGCTGTCGGCTAGCTTCAGAAGACGGTCAGGAGGAGGAGGACTCCCTACCTGATCTCGTGGAAGCAGCGAGAGCCCCATCCACTGTGGAACAGGTTCCTCTGGGAGATCACCTGGATTCCTTACAGAAAAACTAGATGCTGGGAGTGCTTCAACAGAGACGGGCTGCTTTCTCATCCCAACCAGGTCGAACCACCGTCACCCAGCATCATGTGGACACTCAGGGTATCCGTCCCATACAACAGGCTCCTTACCGGGTACCTGAATCGGTTCGCAACACCATGCAGCACGAACTGGAGGAGATGTTACAGCTTGGGGTAATCGAGGCCTCCCATAGCCCTTGGGCCTCTCCTGTGGTGTTAGTACCCAAGAAGGATGGGAGTACTCGGTTTTTTGTGGACTATAGGCGACTAAACGACCATACTGTCAGTGATCCGTACCCAATGCCCCGTATTGACGAACTTCTAGACCGACTGGCTGGGTCCCGATATGTCACTACCTTGGATCTCAGTAAGGGATACTGGCAAATCCCTCTGACGGAGGAAGGGAGAGAACGGTCCGCTTTTATAACGCCCTTTGGTCTGTATGAATTTCTAAACATGCCTTTCGGAATGAAGAATGCCCCTGCAACCTTCCAGAGAATGGTGGACCAGATACTCCGGAGATGTGGTGACTTTGCTTGTGCCTACTTGGATGATATCGCCATCTTCAGCCAGACGTGGGAGGAACATCTAAATCACGTAGCCGTTATTCTTGACCTTCTTCTTGCAGCAGGCCTAACCATTCGACCCGATAAATGCCAATTGGGAATGGGTGAAGTCCAGTACCTAGGGCATAGAGTAGGAGGTGGGAAGCTCCGTCCTGAACCTGCCAAAATCCAGGCTATTAGAGACTGGCCTGTACCCCAAACCAAGAAACAAGTTATGGCTTTTTTGGGCACTGCCAGTTATTACCGAAAATTTGTTTCTCATTTCAGCACTGTGGCCAAACCTCTTACCGACCTGACCAAGAAAACAATGCCCCGCCTGGTGATCTGGACTCCAGCCTGTGATGAGGCTTTTAACCGGCTGAAGGACGCCCTGGTCTGCGACCCTGTTCTGGCTGCTCCAGACTACAAGAGGAGGTTCATTGTGCAGACGGACGCCTCTTCTTATGGACTGGGAGCTGTACTCAGCCAGGTGAATGCAGCTGGGGACGAGCACCCCATTGCCTACCTCAGCAGGAAACTGCTGGACCGAGAAGTGGCCTATGCAACTGTTGAAAAAGAATGTCTGGCTGTAGTGTGGGCCCTCAGGAAACTACGGCCGTATCTGTATGGACGAGAGTTCACTGTGATCACTGATCACAATCCCCTCACCTGGCTGAACAGAGTCTCTGGGGACAATGGACGCTTACTGCGATGGAGCCTGGCTCTGCAGCCTTATAACTTCACCATACAGTATAGAAGAGGCAGCCAACACCAAAATGCCGATGGACTGTCCAGGCAGGAGGAGCCCTGAGTCCTGTCAGCCCGGACTGTGTGTACTTAACAAGCGACCTGTAGAGGTCCCTAGTACGTACACAAATTGCGGGGGGAAGGGATTGTCATGATATGTAGTTTTGCCCTGTCCTCTGGTTTCTATAAGATGCAACTTAACTGTCTCCTTCCCCCAATCCTTGCAGTCCTGAGCCATAATGTAATTTAGGCTTGTGTCAACAGCTAGTGGAATCCCCCCTATTGTTTCCTAAGCAGAAGATAACCTGCAATACACATCCTCGCAGACACACCGGAGCCGACCAGTCTAGAATCTTCCTGGGCTGCTCCCAGGAGCTCAGACAATCCATTCTTTTTTTTTTAACAGGAGTTGAGAGTTGGCTGTGGACGGGACAGGAGCGAGATCTGAGCTGAGGCCAGATCTCGTCGTCCGTGGGATTGTGTGGAATCCATTGGACTCGTGTGGACTATTGCTTTGTTATCTGGCACAAGGATTATCAGGAGGTGCCCCTGAATCTGCTTCCGTTGGACTAATTGTGGACTCTGTGGATCTACCTGCGTGTGTTGTTCCAGCGTTCTTGTTAATAAATCTGTTGGATCGTCCCTAGGCCTGTTGTACCTTCTTGCTCTGCCTTACACCCCGTCACAAGCATAATTTAGGATACGCCAAAAGACTTGCTATTGTAGTCAGCGTTTGTGTCTGACTAGTCCACCTGCAGGGCCTTAATTTCAAAACTTTGGGTCGTGCTAAAAACCAACTCTTGTCTGCATTCATTTTGCATCTAAGTGCTGCTACTGTGGGTTGCAGCGTAAATTAGGGTACACCAAAAGCCTCGTGCTAAAAACCAACTCTTGCCTGCACTAATTTTGCATCTAAGTGCTGTTACTGTCGGTTGCAGCGTAAATTAGGGTACACCAAAAGCCTTGTGCTAAAAACCAACTCTTGTCTGCACTAATTTAGCTGTATACAGTCAGCACCACATTGAAAATGCGCAAGTCCGGTGGCAAGGGACAAGGAACTGGACGTGATGGTGGTGCAAGCAGAGGGCGATCTCGTGTGCAAGCTCGAATTGCGCCACTACAAACGCCCACATCATCTCGCTCGACTTTCTTGTCCCAATTTCTAGGTGAACGCAGCAGTACTCCACTATTAAACCAAGACCAGTGTCAACAGGTTGTTAGTTGGATAGCGGATAATGCTTCCAGTCAGTTTGGCACCACCACAAATACCCTGTTTTCCACACGGTCAAGTGTCAATAGCCGCGAGACTGGACCGCACATTCCACACCCTGATCCTCCTTCCTCCCACCATGCCGAGTGCCCGGACCCACTTATCCATTCGTAGATTCTGGCCTCTCGCCAGCTCCAGTTGAAGTGGGTCATGAGGAGATCGTATGTACCGATGCCCAAATATTTGAGCAGCCACAGTCTCACGAAGGCAACGGTGGGAACGTGTCTCAACAAGGGACACAATTGCCAAAAAGTCAGGAGGAGGACCAGGGTGCGGAAGTGGAAGACGACGTGGTGGATAATCCAGTAACTGACCCAACCTGGCAGGAGGACATGCAGAGCGAGGACAGCAGTGCACAGGGAGAGTTAGGTGTAGCATCACAACAGGCCGGAAGAAGCAAGGTGGTGTCCGCAGGCAGAAGGCAGGCAACCGTTCCCCGGAACAACAACACGAGTGATGTTGCCAGTACAACTACTAGGTCTTTCCGAGTCTGGCTGTTTTTTAAGGTGTCTGCAGATAATTCAAAAAAGGCCATTTGCAACACCTGCCATGCCAGCATCAGCAGGGGTAGCAAAACTAGCAGCCTGACCACCACCAGCATGATCAGGCACATGGCAGCAAAGCACCCGACTTTGTGGAATTTACAGCAGAGTCCAGGAGCAGTGTCTGCGGGTGACACCGCTGTGTCTTCCACTGTTGTGCGTGCAAGCCAATCCCCTGTCCATACTGCAGGCGAAGATGCCTCCTGTCCTTCACCTGTACTTGCACAAGCAGAAGTAGCACCATCATCAGCCACGTCCTTGTCCCAGCGCAGCATTCAGTTATCCATACCCTAATCTTTGGAACGCAGGCGCAAATACGCTGCCAACGCCCCACATGCCACAGTTCTAAATGCACACATTTCGCGACTGCTTGCGCTGGAAATGTTGCCTTTTAGGCTGGTGGAGATTGAAGCATTCCGCAACCTGATGGCGGCGGCTGTCTCACGTTACTCGGTCCCCAGCTGACACTATTTTTCCTGGTGTGCCATCCGCACATTACATAAGCACGTGCCCCAAAACATCATACGTGCCCTTAACAACGAAGTTTCCAGCAAAGTCCACCTAACCACGGACACGTGGACAAGTGCTTGCGGGCAGGGCAGGTACATCTCACTGACGGCACACTGGGTTAATATTCTGGAAGCCGGGACCCAGTCTGACCTTGGGACGGAACACGTCCTTCCGACACGAGGATTGCAGGCCTTAATTCAGTCAGTGTTTCACCCACAGTGTACAGCTCTGGCACGTCATGCTCCTCTGCCTCCTCCTCCTCCTCTTCCTCCACTTCACCCTCCACATCAGTCCCAAGCTGGAAGCACTGCAGCCCTGCCTCGGCTAAGCGGCAACATGCTGTGCTGAAGCTAATATGCATAGGTGACAAACCCCAAAACACTGAAGAGTTGTGGACAGCTCTGAAACAGCAGGCAGATCACTGGCTCACACCGCTGAACCTACAGCCAGGCATGGTCTTGTGTGACAATGGCCGGAACCTTGTGGCGGCTCTAAGGCGAGGCGAGCAGACACATGCTCCATGCGTGGCCCATGTGCTCAACCTCGTGGTTCAGCGGTTTATTAAATCCTACCCGTGCTGTCTGATCTGCTCGTCAAAGTACGCCACCTGTGTGCCCATTTCAGAAAGTCACCTACTGCTTCTGCCAGCCTTGCCGGCTTTCAGCGGCGTTTGCAGCTTCCGGCCCACAGACTGGTGTGTGATGTCCCCACGTGTTGGAATTCCGCACTGCACATGTTGGTCAGGATTTGTGAGCAGAAGAGGGCAGTTGTTGAGTACCAGCATCAACTAGGCCGTCGGTATACGGTTCAAACTCCACACATAAGACCTCAGGAGTGGACATGGATGTCCGACATATGTACCGTCCTCCAAAACTTTGAGGACTTCACCAAGATGGTGAGCGGCGATAATGCCATCATTAGTGTCACCATCCCGCTTCTCTGTCTTCTAAAATGCTCTCTGCTCAAAATCAAAGATGATGCTTTGCAGGCGGAGCACAATGAGTTGGAGCATGAAACCGTACTGGGTGATTACACACAGCCCAGCCTCATCTCATCCCAATGTGCATTGGAGGACTATGAGGAGGATGAAGAAATGGAGCCACTTTCATTCGGAATTGATGGTAATACATGCACAACCGTCAGACCGTCGGATGAGCATGGATGGCCAGAGGACAGGGGAGAGGAGGAGAAGGGGGTGGTCAGCATGGCCAGTCATGCTGTTGGTGAGGACCCAGAAGTCTTGATTGTTAACAGTCTAGCGCACATGGCTGACTTTATGTTACGCTGCCTGTGTCGTGACCTTCGTGTTATCAAGATCTTGACGGACACTCATTACTGGTTGGTGACACTTTTAGACCCACGCTACAAAGAAAACTTTATTTCTCTTATTCCCGAGGCGGAGAGGTCTACAAAAATGCTGCAGTACCAGAAGGCCATAGTGGCGGAATTATTTAAAAAATTCCCTTCTGAAAACGCTAGCGGCAGAGGTTATGATTCAGTGGACAACCAAGGCGTCCGGCAGAGAGAGGCACAAGTCCAATCCAGCAGAGGTGGGGAACACTCTCAAAGATCTGGGACACTTTTCTCAGCACCTCCCGTAGCACAGGCCCTGAGGTGCGGGGTAGTGTCACAAGGAATGCAAAGTTTGCAAAGATGCTGAGGGAGTACCTTTCTGATCGTACTAAAGTGCTCCTAGACTCCTCTGTGCCTTATAATTATTGGGTATCAAAGTTGGACACGTGGCCGGAATTGGCTCTGTACGCCTTGGAAGTCCTGGCCTGGCCTGCCCTGCCGCTAGCGTTTTGTCAGAGCGTGTTTTTAGTGCCGCAGGTGGAATCATTACTGATAAACGCACCCGCCTGTCAACTGAAAATGCTGACAGGCTGACTTTAATCAAGATGAACAAGGGTTGGATTGGGCCTGACTTCACCACACCACCACCAAATGATAAATTTTGTGCTGGTAGATTCCCATGCACCTCCGCACACCCACACATGGGTACACCTTCATGTGTTTGGCTACTTGCTGTACTGCTCCTCCTTCTCATCCGCCACCATCATATAATCAGTGTGACCGTGGTTCATGATGCCACAAAACCATACTTTTTTTACATCATATTTATGATGATGATGCACCTAACCGTTCTAAAGTTAGGCATTAGTTTCATGTATACCCCCCAGGGGTAAATGTTTTAGTCCATCCTTCCAGAATGGGCATTACAAGTACAGGAGACCCGCTCCTTTGTAATGGTAACAATTTTTAGAGGCTCTCCTCCATGTTTCTTCCTAGGGGCATCACAATGCCTCCCAATTTTTGGCTTCCCTGCCTATGGCAATCCTACAAAAGTCCCAACTGCTTCAAATGGGCAAATTATTGAAAAAGGCCCTCATGCACGTCTCTATCCAGGTTGCATTGTAGTGCTACACAATTTTTGGCTTCCCTGCCTAAGGAAATTCTACAGCAGACACACTTGCTTACAATGGGCACATTATTGAAAAAGGCCCTCATGCACGCCTCTATCCAGGGGCATTGAAGTGCCTCCCAATTTTTGGCTTCCCTGCCTAGGGCATTGCTACAAAAGACCCACTTCCTTATAATAGGCACATTTTTTAAAGAGGCCTTTATTTACGTCTCTTCCCAGGGGCATGGGAGTGCCACACAATTTTTTAAAAAACAATCTTTCATATAATCCAAAAAACTAACATCCACCAACTCTGTCTCACAAGTGGGTCTGAGCCTTTAATATTTTTTCCATGAAAATCCGTTTTGATTTCATTTTGTAACGTTTTCTTGACAGTCCGTAAAAGTGGCGTAATTGTCTGACAACATTGTTCACAGCAGTGACCTTGGGGTCTGAAATGCTTCCAGGGGTCTTCCCCATGCTGTTTCCATGTCATTTGAGCACTGTTCTGATACTTTTGTGACATTTTTAGGGTTTTTCCATGCTGCCGGGGGTCATGTCAGAAAAATATTCGGGTCGCCCATAGGATAACATTGGGCTCGGTGCTCGGGCCGAGTACTCGAGTATCTTGGGATGCTCGGCCCAAGCTTCGAGCACCCGAGCATTTTAGTACTCGCTCATCACTACTCACCTGTCCGCCGCCTCGCTCCACCTCCGTCTTCTAGGTCCTACAGGCCTTTAGAACCTGTCGTTGCCTGGGAAACCGATCAGCTGATCGGTCACATGACCGCTAACTGCCGGGGGGCAGGATGGTGACGGGAGGGGGGGCAGGATTCTGTCGGGGGGCAGGATTGAGCGAGCGGGGCAGGATGGAGTCGGGGCGGAAGGATGGAGCCGGGGGGGCAGGATGGAGGCAGGTGGGCAGGATGGAGCTGGGGGGCAGGATAGAGCCAGGGGAGCAGGATGGAGGCAGGTGGGCAGGATGGAAGCGGAGGGGGCAGGATGGAAGTGGAGGGGGGGCAGGATGGAGGCGGGGGCAGGATGGAGGCGAGGGAGCAAGAACAGCGGGGGGCAGGATGGAGCAAGCAGGGCAGGATGGAGGGAGCGAGGCAGGATGGAGCCGGAGGGGCAGGATGGAGCCGGAGGAGATGGATGGAGCCGGAGGAGCAGGATGGTGGCGAGGGGGGCAGGATGGTGGTGGGGGGACAGGATGGTGGTGGCGGGGCAGGATGGAGCCGGTGGGGCAGGATGCTAGGAGTGGGGCAGGATGCTGGGAGCGGGGCAGGATGGAGCGAGCGAGGCAGGATGGAGCCGGAGGAGCAGGATGGAGCCGGAGGAGCAGGATGGTGGTGGGGGGGGGGGCAGGATGGTGGCAGGGGGGCAGGATGGAGCAAGCGGGGCAGGATGGAGCGAGTGGGGCAGGATGGAGCCAGAGAAGCAGGATGGAGCCGGAGGAGCAGGATGGTGGCGGGGGGGGGCAGGATGGTGGCGAGCGAGGCAGGATGGAGCCGGGGGGGGCAGGATGGAGCTAGGGGGGGCAGGATGGAGGCAGGTGGGCAGGATGGAGCTGTGGGGCAGAATGGAGGCAGGGGGCAGGATGGAGCCGGCGGGGCAGGATGTAGCCAGCGGGCGGGGCAGGATGGAGGCGGCGGCGGGGCAGGATGGAGGTGGAGGGGGCAGGATGGAGGGGGGGAGCAAGAACAGCGGGGGGAAGGATGGAGCAAGCGGGGCAGGATGTAGGGAGCGGGGCACGATGGAGGGAGCGGGGCAGGATGGAGCCGGAGGAGTAGGATGGTGGCGGGGGGGCAGGATGGTGGCGCAGGGGCAGGATAGTTGCGTGCCGGGCAGGATGGAGCCGGCGGGGCAGGATGCTGGGAGTGGGGCAGGATGGAGCGGGCAGGGCAGGATGGAGCGAGCGGGGCAGGATGGTGGCGGCGGGGCAGGATGGAGCCGGTGGGGCAGGATGCTGGGAGCGGGGCAGGATGGAGCGGGCAGGGCAGGATGGAGCGAGCGGGGCAGGATGGTGGCGGCGGGGCAGGATGGAGCCGGCGGGGCAGGATGCTGGGAGTGGGGCAGGATGGAGCGAGCGGGGCAGGATGGAGCAAGCAGGGCAGGATGGAGCAGGATGGAGCCAGAGGAGCAGGATGGTGGCAGGATGGAGCGAGCGGGGCAGGATGGTGGGAGCGGGGCAGGATGAAGCGAGCGGGGCAAGATGGAGCCGGCGAGGCAGGCAGGATGGAGTCGGCGGGGCAGGATGGAGGCGGCGGGGCAGGATGGAGGCGGTGGGGCAGGATGGATGCGGGGATGGGGCAGGATGGAGCCGGCAGGGCAGGATGGATGCGGGGGGCAGGATGGATGCGGGGGGGGGGCAGGATGGATGCAGGGGGGGCAGGATGGAGCTGGCGAGGCAGGATGGATGTGGGGGGGCAGGATGGATGCGGGGGGGGGGGATGGAGCTGGGGAGCAGGATGGAGCCAGGGGTTGGCAGGATGGAGCCGGGGGCCAGTCCATAGAATGAGCCTATCTTTTGCTAATGTGCTGCACACTCCCTCCCCTGCTGCACACTTTCTAAGGATTTTAATAACATTTATCTCAGCAATCATACATGGAATCATTGCAGTAAAGGTCTGATTGCTCTCAGTATCCCAGAGCCTGTAAGGAACTGGCTTCACTTTATAGAACTGGTTGGTCCTCTTTAAATGTTGCCAGATCTGTATGTGCTGCAATACTCTGCAGTATTCAGATGATCACTGGATCAAGATCCTCAAGTAATGAAAAATAAACAAAAAAACAGATAAAAATGTTCAAATATCTAAAAGCTGAAATTCGCTCCTTTCTGCCCGATACAAATATTGAGATGAGAAATCCTAATATTTGTTGTCACTGAATCTGTAACGGAGCGATGTATCAAAGCGTGAGATGAATTATCCTGGATGGTAAAAGACAGAAAGAGAAAATCCTGAAAAAAAACAAAAAATGTTCAACTATTCACATTAGATAAAATACATTGGCAGGTGACAAAATACAGGAATCCTTAAGGGGTTAATTAATATGCGATAAGATGAGGCTCAGATTATACGACGTCTAACGAGGAATATACAAGATTTAGGAACAGCAGAAGGAAAGTGAGATCCATCACCATGACAACCAGCACAGCAGTGGAGGATAGAGTACTGTACCTCCACCTATGAGGTCGATCATTTCAGGAATCGGCTCATCCACCGAACATTTGGGTGAGTGGATTGAACACCTATTGCAACCACTTGTTCAGCGTACCCTGGGTTATCTTAGAGATACTGGTGATATTTCAGATCAATTAACAGACTTTGTGTGGGAAGACCAGTACATGTGGATTGCTTGCGATGTCTCCTTGTACACCTCAATTTCCTGTGAGCTTGCGGTAGTGGCCCTACGATTCCATCTTTCTAAATACAGCACTTATACTGTAGATTTACAGGACTATACACTCCCTGACAGAAGTTATGTCACTTATCCATGTTATGTAAATAAAAGCTTATAACCGGACGTTAAACTCATCCATTGGTTGTATACATTTCTCTTTTGAAAGCTGAAACCCTCTGAAATGTTGTTTAGGTTAAGAAAATAAATTGTCATCAATGCTGAAATATTGATCATTTAATGAACACAGAATGGTCAGATTTTGGCAAGACAACAGTTTGTCGCCCACAGAAAGTAATGTGATTTTCCAACAAAAAATGAACTTAAAATACAAATATATGTTGTATAACATTGGTGACTGAAGTAGTGGTGCTATTAGAGTCATATTTAATATTTGTGTGACTTTCATGAGCTTGGAAGGACTGCATCCATGCGGTTCAACAATGATTCATACAATTTATTAATTGAGCCATCAGGAATAGCAAAGAATGCAGTCTTACATGCCTCCCAGAGTTCATCTAGATTCTTTGGTTTTGTGTTCCAAGCTTCCTCTGTCATCCTACTGCAAACATGCTCAATGATGTTCATGTCTGGTGACTGGGCTGGCCAGTCCTTGAGCACCTTGATCTTGTTTTGCCTGGAGGAACTTTGTTGTAGAGATGGATGAATGATGGATGTATGAGATGGAGCACCATCCTGCTGAAGAATTTGACCCCTTTTATGATTTGGAATATAAGAGGTAGTTAATACTTCTTGATATTTTAGGCTATTGATATTGCCTTCCACCTTGCTAATGTTTCGTACGCCCTCATACTGAATGTAACCCCAGACCACGATCTTTCCACCACCAAGTTTAGCTGTTTTCTGGGTGTATTTTGGATCCATACGGGCTCCAGTAGGTCTCCTGCAGTATTTTCGGCGGCTGTGGTGTAATTCTACAGAAGATGCATCAGAGAAATCCACCTTCTGCCACTTTTCCAGTGTCCATCTGTTTAGCAGGCTGTGGGACTTTGCAAATGCCACACATTTTTTTATTTGCCTTTTGTTTAGTGCTGGCTTCTGGGCACTGATTTGACCATGGAGGCCATTTTGAGACAGAATCCTACAAACTGTTCTATTTGACACAGGAACCTGAGGTGACCGGGCCTGTTGGAAATCTGCTGCAGTGGAAGAGGGCCATGCTTTGATTTTCTAACCAACAAACGTTCCTCCTGAGCAGTTGTCTTGCGGGGTCTGCCGGACCTGGGCTTGTCAAACACATCTGCAGTCCCTTCAAATCTTTTTTTAATTCTTTGTACTTGGCGCAGGGACACATTAAAGGTGCCGGTCACCTCTGCAGTGGATCTGGCCTTCAGCCTCGTCAGGTTATAAGCTTTTATTTACATAACATGGATAAGCGACATAACTTCTGTCAGGGACTGTATCGTGCACATAGTCTCCTTTCTCATGAGTAACAATTTTTTTCTATTTCATTCTAAATTTTACATCCAACAACATGGAGTTTCAGTGGGGGCCAAATTCTCCCCATCTATAGCCAACCTTGTAAAGGCTTACTGGGAAGAAAAATATCTATTTACCATTGATAATCCTTTTTCTGAATCTATCGTACGTTACATTAGATTCATAGATGACCAATTGTTCGATTGGCGCGGTTTAGCGGCCTCTGTTGCAACATTTTCTAATGACCTAAATTCTAATGATTTTAATCTTTCTTTTACTGTTTTTCATCATATGGATACTATCAATTTTCTTGATCTTAGATTAATGGGTATATCAGGTCATACAGTGTCTACATCTTTATATCGAAAGCCAACTGCAGAAAACACTCTGCTTTATGCTAAATGTTGCCATCCTCCCCACCCTATTAGGGTGGAAACACACTGGCCAGAAAAAATGCGGTATGATTGCCATTCCTGAGAGTCTTACGGGTGACGTCTGTTTTTTGGTCTCGCGCATTAATCACATACTGTCACAGAATGTTGCGATTGGTTTATCGCCTGTATATCGGATGAGAAAAAAACGCCCGACACTTGGAAATGTGCGCTCTGACATTGGTTAACATTGGTCCGACTGCAATGCGAGAAAAACTCGCATTGCAGTCGTCCGACTTTAACGCCAGTGTGTCCGTACCCTTAGAGCAGTACCAGTGGGAGAATTCACCCATGCTCTAAGAAATTGTAGTGATTCTACCGCTTGCCAAACTGAATCCAGGCTCATGAACTCTAGACTCACCGATAGAGGCTATCCATCTCAACTCTTGAAACGAGCACATAATATAGTTGATCTAAAAAATCATAAGGATTTAATATGTCTCCAAAGTTCATCCGCAGTTACATTAATTGTAATACGAAGAATGTGGTGTATTGTATTAAATGCACAGCCTGTGATCTGTTTTAAACAAGAGGACCATAGTTGATTTAGCAAAATAGGGATTCCATTTATTAAGAACAATCCACATAGTTAGACAGATTATGATAGGTAATATTTCAAGGTAAAAATTAAAGTGTACAGTGTTGAGACAAACGAACATGCATGGAGTTGCCTCCTTAGCAGTATAGGACTCATCTGACAATTTCGTTATGCGGATCTTACAGAGATATATATACAGTCAGTTGACAGGGGTTTTACAATTCAGTATCATACATCATGACATACAACAACAATGTATACATAGTGCTTAGAGACAAGGTTATATCAGGTCAAATAGGTGTGCAAACAATCTCAGGTTGACATACAGAGCATTAGTATGTAAAGTAATACTGTCCTACAACTTAGGAGAGAGCACACCCTTGCCTGCAGGCACCACTTTCTATGTATAACCATGCATCATGTTGCCAGCATTAGCAATGTTTCCCCTGTTCAATACTGTTCTGAAAAGGCCAGTCTCTAATCTACTGCCTAGAGCCACAAACTTAGTGTCAATTCTGCTGTCATACCGTCTGCCGTTGGAGGGTCCCTCCGTGCAAGTGCCGGCCCCTACGCCGTTTCGCTGTTAAGCTTCGTCAGGGGGACGAAGCTTAACAGCGAAACGGCGTAGGGGCCGGCACTTGCACGGAGGACCCTCCAACGGCAGACGGTATGACAGCAGAATTGACACTAAGTTTGTGGCTCTAGGCAGTAGATTAGAGACTGGCCTTTTTCAGAACAGTATTGAACAGGGGAAACATTGCTAATGCTGGCAACATGATGCATGGTTATACATAGAAAGTGGTGCCTGCAGGCAAGGGTGTGCTCTCTCCTAAGTTGTAGGACAGTATTACTTTACATACTAATGCTCTGTATGTCAACCTGAGATTGTTTGCACACCTATTTGACCTGATATAACCTTGTCTCTAAGCACTATGTATACATTGTTGTTGTATGTCATGATGTATGATACTGAATTGTAAAACCCCTGTCAACTGACTGTATATATATCTCTGTAAGATCCGCATAACGAAATTGTCAGATGAGTCCTATACTGCTAAGGAGGCAACTCCATGCATGTTCGTTTGTCTCAACACTGTACACTTTAATTTTTACCTTGAAATATTACCTATCATAATCTGTCTAACTATGTGGATTGTTCTTAATAAATGGAATCCCTATTTTGCTAAATCAACTATGGTCCTCTTGTTTAAAATGATATTAGCAGTTGTAGCAATTGACTAAAATCCAGACTTTAAGTACTGGCTTTTTCTAGTAGCCTGTGATCTGTGCTACATTGGTTGCACGTCCCGCAAATTAAAAATCCCTATCAGCGAACATGTGCGGGATGTAACCAACTACAATTCACCACTAAGCTTTAATAAAAATATTTCAGCGGCATCAAAACATTTTGCCATTCACCATAATTTAAGTGTTACCACCATGCAGGTATTTGGGATCGAAAAATGAAACCCTTCTGCCAGAGGTGGTGATAATAAGCGGGAATTATTAACAAGAGAAACTTATTAAATCTTCGTACTGGGCATTCGACATCCACTAGGATTAAATTTGCGACGGGACGTCACGTTCCACTATTGGATTTATACTGTAAGATTTCATACTTATATGCACTCAATAATTAATTATGTATTATAATACTCCCGATGGTGATTTTCTTATCTCACTATCTATTGTGAAAATGTATTTATTCAATATTGTCCATTATGGAGATTTTGTTCTTGTGATCAGTGTGCATATTTATTTGTTATTTTTATATAATTTTATTTATTTGTTCATTGTCTTCTTTGCAAATTTTTAATTTATCACTGTTGATTTTGGTATACCCGTTCTGGTTTACCACTTTTTTCTATTTTAGCATTTATTTTCTATTTTTCATGTCGGAATTTTAATTTTCTATTATGTTGACTCTGGAGCACAACCTTATTATTGACAAGCTGCAGTCCTACCAGGTGTTATCCGTGCGTATTACACCCAGGATATAATTAAACGTGATTTGACTTTATGGTGAGTGACGCGCTAAGTCTATATGGCTTTATTGATTTGCTTACTCATACAATCAAGACACCTCCTCTATTGTACTATTTTCTCCCTTACTAGGGACCTGTTTATCCAAAACATTTATTTTATAAATATCACTAATAAAAAACCTTAAAAAACATAAAAGTTCATTGATTCTTCCTCTCTGCAGGTGATGTGTTGTTCAGGGCTGCATGTGATATCGGGCTGGTGTGCAATTTCTGTTGATCCAAGTATAGCATTAAGTCTCGGCTGTTGGTTCCTCTGCTTTTCCCCTGCACACCTTCGGGGCTGGTCGGGTCCGCCGTCAGCTATGCTCCATGGCCAGCGGGCACAGCGACGCGTCCTGTCTCTCGCTCTTATTACTGGAATTAGCGTCAGACGCTGTAGCAGTCATGTGATCACAATGGCCAGGTTTGTTTACCAGTGCGGACGTCTCCGTCAATGCTGTTAGCGGGATTGCAGTCCAGCGTCACTCCAACTAGTTTCAAAGGCTGTCATGGCCTTCTTCATCAGGTGAAACCTGCTAGACTCTGCATTCCGATAATGGATCCAATGGCGCGGAGAGCGCGCACTTTTTTGGCAGAATTCCCAGATCGCATAGGAGATGTTACATGGGGCGATATCGGCAGGCAACGCAACAGCGATGTGTACGTTCCCTTGTACAGGCGACCCAGGAACGCCCAGTTAACATGGGAAAGAATAGGGGAAGTTGTACTCCACATCGTTGTTGGGCTTTTACACAGCCCGATCCAGCCACAACGTCCATCCAATATCGGCCCGTTGAATCGATCCCCGATATTGTTTTGGCATCGTTCTTGCATCGTATTGGACATTTACACCATACAACGCACGAACGATATCGGGGCCAACGCATGAACCACGTGACTTTTTGTCGGAGTTGGACGCCGATATCGCGACGTGTAAAATGGCCATGACCTTCCTTCCTCCACTCAGTGTTCATCAGTT
>JARQOC010000006.1:17676620-17832622 GCA_033576535.1 Allobates femoralis
TCCATCCCATGTCAGTAAATTCGGGGGGTTCGGACACAAATTCGCAACATCCCTGGCCCCTTGAAATTTACAAAAAATTCGGGCGACCCTGCCGATCCCGAGTATCGGGGGGTTCGCCCATCACTAGTTAAAAGGTGTCAGTGTTTTTTGGGGTTCTGCTTAATGAAGAGGCTTGTGTCTTGTCTGTCTGAGATAGCCCTTTTGTGCCTGTAGCCTCGGACGAACGTCACAACTTCACTGTTTTTCAGGCTGCAATTACCTGCAGGAGCCTGGTGGTTGGAGCCGCTGTGCAGGGAAACAGTGAAGGAGAGGCAGCGGTGACCAGAGCCGCGACTCTCAGGATCAGTGGAGGATCCAGAGGTCAGATCCCCGCTGATCACTAAGAGATAGCATGTCCTAGCGATATCCCATCCCCTTATTATCCCAGTAATTGTATTATTATATAGCGATATCCCATCCCCTTATTATCCCCAGTAATTGTATTATTATATAGTGATATCCCATCCCCTTATTATCCCAGTAATTGTATTATTATATAGTGATATCCCATCCCCTTATTATCCCCAGTAATTGTATTATTATATAGTGATATCCCATCCCCTTATTATCCCCAGTAATTGTATTATTATATAGTGATATCCCATCCCCTTATTATCTCCAGTAATTGTATTATTATATAGTGATATCCCATCCCCTTATTATCTCCAGTAATTGTATTATTATATAGTGATATCCCATCCCCTTATTATCCCAGTAATTGTATTATTATATAGTGATATCCCATCCCCTTATTATCTCCAGTAATTGTATTATTATATAGTGATATCTCATCCCCTTATTATCCCCAGTAATTGTATTATTATATAGTGATATCCCATCCCCTTATTATCCCAGTAATTGTATTATTATATAGTGATATCCCATCCCCTTATTATCCCAGTAATTGTATTATTATATAGTGATATCCCATCCCCTTATTATCCCAGTAATTGTATTATTATATAGCGATATCCCATCCCCTTATTATCCCCAGTAATTGTATTATTATATAGTGATATCCCATCCCCTTATTATCCCAGTAATTGTATTATTATATAGTGATATCCCATCCCCTTATTATCCCCAGTAATTGTATTATTATATAGTGATATCCCATCCCCTTATTATCCCCAGTAATTGTATTATTATATAGTGATATCCCATCCCCTTATTATCCCCAGTAATTGTATTATTATATAGTGATATCCCATCCCCTTATTATCCCAGTAATTGTATTATTATATAGTGATATCTCATCCCCTTATTATCCCAGTAATTGTATTATTATATAGTGATATCCCATCCCCTTATTATCCCAGTAATTGTATTATTATATAGTGATATCCCATCCCATTATCCCCAGTAATTGTATTATTATATAGCGATATCCCATCCCCTTATTATCCCCAGTAATTGTATTATTATATAGTGATATCCCATCCCCTTATTATCCCCGGTAATTGTATTATTATATAGTGATATCCCATTCCCTTATTATCCCAGTATTTGCATTATTATATAGTGATATCCCATCCCTTATTATCCACAGTAATTGTATTATTATATAGTGATATCCCATCCCCTTATTATCCCAGTAATTGTATTATTATATAGTGATATCCCATCCCCTTATTATCCCCAGTAATTGTATTATTATATAGTGATATCCCATCCCCTTATTATCCCCAGTAATTGTATTATTATATAGTGATATCCCATCCTCTTATTATCCCCAGTAATTGTATTATTATATAGTGATATCCCATCCCTTATTATCCCAGTAATTGTATTATTATATAGTGATATCCCATCCCCTTATTATCCAGTAATTGTATTTATATAGTGATATCCCATCCCCTTATTATCCCCAGTAATTGTATTATTATATAGTGATATCCCATCCCCTTATTATCCCAGTAATTGTATTATTATATAGCGATATCCCATCCCCTTATTATCCCAGTAATTGTATTATTATATAGTGATATCCCATCCCCTTATTATCCCAGTAATTGTATTATTATATAGTGATATCCCATCCCCTTATTATCCAGTAATTGTATTATTATATAGTGATATCCATCCTTATTATCCCAGTAATTGTATTATTATATAGTGATATCCCATCCCCTTATTATCCCAGTAATTGTATTATTATATAGTGATATCCCATCCCCTTATTATCCCCAGTAATTGTATTATTATATAGTGATATCCCATCCCTTATTATCCCAGTAATTGTATTATTATATAGTGATATCCCATCCCCTTATTATCCCAGTAATTGTATTATTATATAGTGATATCCCATCCCTTATTATCCCAGTAATTGTATTATTATATAGCGATATCCCATCCCCTTATTATCCCAGTAATTGTATTATTATATAGTGATATCCCATCCCCTTATTATCCCAGTAATTGTATTATTATATAGTGATATCCCATCCCTTATTATCCCAGTAATTGTATTATTATATAGTGATATCCCATCCCTTATTATCCCAGTAATTGTATTATTATATAGTGATATCCCATCCCCTTATTATCCCAGTAATTGTATTATTATATAGTGATATCCCATCCCCTTATTATCCCAGTAATTGTATTATTATATAGTGATATCCATCCTCCTTATTATCCCAGTAATTGTATTATTATATAGTGATATCCCATCCCCTTATTATCCCAGTAATTGTATTATTATATAGTGATATCCCATCCCCTTATTATCCCAGTAATTGTATTATTATATAGTGATATCCCATCCCCTTATTATCCCAGTAATTGTATTATTATATAGTGATATCCCATCCCCTTATTATCCCCAGTAATTGTATTATTATATAGTGATATCCCATCCCCTTATTATCCCCAGTAATTGTATTATTATATAGTGATATCCCATCCCCTTATTATCCCCAGTAATTGTATTATTATATAGTGATATCCCATCCCCTTATTATCCCAGTAATTGTTATTATAGTGATATCCATCCCCTTATTATCCATAATTGTATTATTATATAGTGATATCCCATCCCCTTATTATCCCAGTAATTGTATTATTATATAGTGATATCCCATCCCCTTATTATCCCCAGTAATTGTATTATTATATAGTGATATCCCATCCCCTTATTATCCCAGTAATTGTATTATTATATAGTGATATCCCATCCCCTTATTATCCCAGTAATTGTATTATTATATAGTGATATCCCATCCCCTTATTATCCTAGTAATTGTATTATTATATAGTGATATCCCATCCCCTTATTATCCCAGTAATTGTATTATTATATAGTGATATCCCATCCCCTTATTATCCCCAGTAATTGTATTATTATATAGTGATATCCCATCCCCTTATTATCCCCAGTAATTGTATTATTATATAGTGATATCCCATCCCCTTATTATCCCAGTAATTGTATTATTATATAGTGATATCCCATCCCCTTATTATCCCAGTAATTGTATTATTATATAGTGATATCCCATCCCCTTATTATCCCAGTAATTGTCCCAGTAATTGTATTATTATATAGTGATATCCCATCCCCTTATTATCCCTAGTAATTGTATTATTATATAGTGATATCCCATCCCCTTATTATCCCCAGTAATTGTATTATTATATAGTGATATCCCATCCCCTTATTATCCCAGTAATTGTATTATTATATAGTGATATCCCATCCCCTTATTATCCCAGTAATTGTATTTTATATAGTGATATCCCATCCCCTTATTATCCCCAGTAATTGTATTATTATATAGTGATATCCCATCCCCTTATTATCCAGTAATTGTATTATTATATAGTGATATCCCATCCCCTTATTATCCCAGTAATTGTATTATTATATAGTGATATCCCATCCCCTTATTATCCCCAGTAATTGTATTATTATATAGTGATATCCCATCCCCTTATTATCCCAGTAATTGTATTATTATATAGTGATATCCCATCCCCTTATTATCCCAGTAATTGTATTATTATATAGTGATATCCCATCCCCTTATTATCCCCAGTAATTGTATTATTATATAGTGATATCCCATCCCCTTATTATCCCCAGTAATTGTATTATTATATAGTGATATCCCATCCCCTTATTATCCCCAGTAATTGTATTATTATATAGTGATATCCCATCCCCTTATTATCCCCAGTAATTGTATTATTATATAGTGATATCCCATCCCCTTATTATCCCAGTAATTGTATTATTATATAGTGATATCCCATCCCCTTATTATCCCAGTAATTGTATTATTATATAGTGATATCCCATCCCCTTATTATCCCAGTAATTGTATTATTATATAGTGATATCCCATCCCCTTATTATCCAGTAATTGTATTATTATATAGTGATATCCCATCCCCTTATTATCCCAGTAATTGTATTATTATATAGTGATATCCCATCCCCTTATTATCCCCAGTAATTGTATTATTATATAGTGATATCCCATCCCCTTATTATCCCAGTAATTGTATTATTATATAGTGATATCCCATCCCCTTATTATCCCCAGTAATTGTATTATTATATAGTGATATCCCATCCCCTTATTATCCCAGTAATTGTATTATTATATAGTGATATCCCATCCCCTTATTATCCCCAGTAATTGTATTATTATATAGTGATATCCCATCCCCTTATTATCCCAGTAATTGTATTATTATATAGTGATATCCCATCCCCTTATTATCCCAGTAATTGTATTATTATATAGTGATATCCCATCCCCTTATTATCCCCAGTAATTGTATTATTATATATAGTGATATCCCATCCCCTTATTATCCCCAGTAATTGTATTATTATATAGTGATATCCCATCCCCTTATTATCCCAGTAATTGTATTATTATATAGTGATATCCCATCCCCTTATTATCCCAGTAATTGTATTATTATATAGTGATATCCCATCCCCTTATTATCCCAGTAATTGTATTATTATATAGTGATATCCCATCCCTTATTATCCCAGTAATTGTATTATTATATAGTGATATCCCATCCCCTTATTATCCCCAGTAATTGTATTATTATATAGTGATATCCCATCCCCTTATTATCCCCAGTAATTGTATTATTATATAGTGATATCCCATCCCCTTATTATCCCAGTAATTGTATTATTATATAGTGATATCCCATCCCCTTATTATCCCCAGTAATTGTATTATTATATATGGATATCCCATCCCCTTATTATCCCAGTAATTGTATTATTATATAGTGATATCCCATCCCCTTATTATCCCAGTAATTGTATTATTATTATAGTGATATCCCATCCCCTTATTATCCCAGTAATTGTATTATTATATAGTGATATCCCATCCCCTTATTATCCTAGTAATTGTATTATTATATAGTGATATCCCATCCCCTTATTATCCCTAGTAATTGTATGTATTATATATGTGATATCCCATCCCCTTATTATCCCCAGTAATTGTATTATTATATAGTGATATCCCATCCCTTATTATCCCCAGTAATTGTATTATTTATATAGTGATATCCCATCCCCTTATTATCCCCAGTAATTGTATTATTATATAGTGATATCCCATCCCTTATTATCCCAGTAATTGTATTATTATATAGTGATATCCCATCCCCTTATTATCCCTAGTAATTGTATTATTATATAGTGATATCCATCCCCTTATTATCCAGTAATTGTATTATTATATAGTGATATCCCATCCCCTTATTATCCCCAGTAATTGTATTATTATATAGTGATATCCCATCCCCTTATTATCCCCAGTAATTGTATTATTATATAGTGATATCCCATCCCCTTATTATCCAGTAATTGTATTATTATATAGTGATATCCCATCCCCTTATTATCCCAGTAATTGTATTATTATATAGTGATATCCCATCCCTTATTATCCTAGTAATTGTATTATTATATAGTGATATCCCATCCCCTTATTATCCCAGTAATTGTATTATTAATATAGGATATCCCATCCCCTTATTATCCCCAGTAATTGTATTATTATATATAGTGATATCCCATCCCCTTATTATCCCCAGTAATTGTATTATTATATAGTGATATCCCATCCCCTTATTATCCCAGTAATTGTATTATTATATAGTGATATCCCATCCCCTTATTATCCCAGTAATTGTATTATTATATAGTGATATCCCATCCCCTTATTATCCCAGTAATTGTATTATTATATATGATATCCCATCCCTTATTCCGTAATTTATTATTATAAGGATACCCATCCCTTTTATCCCCAGT
Source organism: Allobates femoralis (assembly GCA_033576535.1). NCBI lineage: Eukaryota > Metazoa > Chordata > Amphibia > Anura > Aromobatidae > Allobates > Allobates femoralis. The sequence goes on from JARQOC010000006.1 coordinate 17,682,964, forward strand.
ATTGTATTATTATATAGTGATATCCATCCTTATTATCCGTAATTGTATATTATATAGGAATCCATCCTTATTCCAGTAATTGTTTTTATATAGTGAATCCACCCTATTATCCAGTATTGTATTATTTATAAGATATCCCATCCCCTTATTATCCTAATTGTATATTATATAGTGATATCCCATCCTTATTATCCAGTATGTATTATTATATAGGATATCCCCCCCTTATTATCCCAGTAATTGTATATATATAGATATCCATCCCTTATATCCGTAATTGTATTATTATATAGGATATCCCATCCCCTTATTATCAGTAATTGTATTATTGTGATATCCATCCCTTATTTCCCAGTAATTGTATTATTATATAGGATATCCATCCCTTATTATCCAGTATTGTATTATTATATAGTGATATCCCATCCCTTATATCCAGTAATTGTATTATTATATAGTGATATCCTCCCCTTATTATCCAGTAATTGTATTATTATATATGTATCCCATCCTATTATCCAGTAATTGTATTATTATATAGTGATTCCATCCCTTATTCCAGTAATTGTATTATTATATAGTGATATCCCATCCCCTTATTATCCCAGTAATTGTATTATTATATAGGATATCCCATCCCTTATTATCCAGTAATTGTATTATTATATAGTGATATCCATCCTATTATCCAGTAATTGTATTATTATATAGTGATATCCCATCCCCTTATTATCCAGTAATTGTATATTATATAGTGATATCCATCCCTTATTATCCAGTAATTGTATTATTATATAGTGATATCCATCCCCTTATTATCCAGTAATTGTTTTTATATAGGATATCCATCCCTTTTATCCAGTAATTGTATTATTTATAGTGATATCCCATCCCTTATTATCCCAGTAATTGTATTTTATATAGTGATATCCATCCCCTTATATCCAGTAATTGTATTATTATATAGTGATATCCCATCCCCTTATTATCCCAGTAATTGTATTATTATATAGTGATATCCATCCCCTATTATCAGTAATTGTATTATTATATAGTGATATCCCATCCCTTATTATCCCAGTAATTGTTTATTATATAGGATATCCATCCCTTATTATCCCAGTAATTGTATTATTATTAGTGATATCCCATCCCCTTATTATCCAGTAATTGTATTATTATATAGTGATATCCCATCCCTTATTATCCCAGTAATTGTATTATTTATTGTGATATCCCATCCCTTATTATCCCAGTAATTGTATTATTATATAGTGATATCCCATCCCTTATTATCCCAGTAATTGTATTATTATATAGGATATCCATCCCTTATTATCCGTAATTGTATTATTATTAGGATATCCCATCCCTTATTATCCCAGTAATTGTATTATTATATAGGATATCCCATCCCTTATATCCCAGTAATTGTATTATTATATAGGATATCCATCCCTTATTTCCCAGTAATTGTATATTATATAGTGATATCCCATCCCTTATATCCCATAATTGTATTATTATATAGTGATATCCCATCCCCTTATTATCCAGTAATTGTATTATTATATAGTGATATCCATCCCTTATTATCCCAGTAATTGTATTATTATATAGTGATATCCATCCCCTTATTATCCCAGTAATTGTATTATTATATAGTGATATCCCATCCCCTTATTATCCCCAGTAATTGTATTATTATATAGTGATATCCCATCCCTTATTATCCCAGTAATTGTATTATTATATAGTGATATCCCATCCCCTTATTATCCCAGTAATTGTATTATTATATAGTGATATCCCATCCCCTTATTATCCCAGTAATTGTATTATTATATAGTGATATCCCATCCCCTTATTATCCCAGTAATTGTATTATTATATAGTGATATCCCATCCCCTTATTATCCCCAGTAATTGTATTATTATATAGTGATATCCCATCCCCTTATTATCCCAGTAATTGTATTATTATATAGTGATATCCCATCCCATTATTATCCCAGTAATTGTATTATTATATAGTGATATCCCATCCCTTATTATCCTAGTAATTGTATTATTATATAGTGATATCCCATCCCCTTATTATCCCAGTAATTGTATTATTATATAGTGATATCCCATCCCCTTATTATCCCCAGTAATTGTATTATTATATAGTGATATCCCATCCTCTTATTATCCCCAGTAATTGTATTATTATATAGTGATATCCCATCCCCTTATTATCCCAGTAATTGTATTATTATATAGTGATATCCCATCCCTTATTATCTCAGTAATTGTATTATTATATAGTGATATCCCATCCCCTTATTATCCCAGTAATTGTATTATTATATAGTGATATCCCATCCCCTTATTATCCCAGTAATTGTATTATTATATAGTGATATCCCATCCCCTTATTATCCCAGTAATTGTATTATTATATAGTGATATCCCATCCCCTTATTATCCCAGTAATTGTATTATTATATAGTGATATCTCATCCCCTTATTATCCCCAGTAATTGTATTATTATATAGTGATATCCCATCCCCTTATTATCCCCAGTAATTGTATTATTATATAGTGATATCCCATCCCCTTATTATCCCAGTAATTGTATTATTATATAGTGATATCTCATCCCCTTATTATCCCCAGTAATTGTATTATTATATAGTGATATCCCATCCCCTTATTATCCCCAGTAATTGTATTATTATATAGTGATATCCCATCCCCTTATTATCCCCAGTAATTGTATTATTATATAGGATTCTTTAGGATCTTACATGGGATCACCTTCTTGTGATTCAGGTCTCTACAATATCGGATCCTCTCGGCTGATATCTTCTATATAAGAGAATTCTCCTGATTCACCTGTCAAGGATGGATAGATCCAGAGATGGAGAGATGGTGGAGAGTATACTGAATATCACCCTAGAGATCCTCTTCCGGATTACTGGAGAGGTGATGTGACCTCATCACAATCTCTGACATCATTCTCCTCTATTGTAATAACATGTCTGTAGTGATATCTATTACTGTGTCTCCATACTCAGGATTACACAGTGGCGAAGAAGACCCCTACTGATCGCTGTCAGGACCCAGTATCTGATGGATGGGGAGGACCCCTGAGCCCAATCCCGGGGTCTCCACCGCACCCGCGGATACATGAGGACATCAATGAGCAGAAGATCCTAGAACTCACCTACAAGATGATTGAGCTGCTGACTGGAGAGGTGACAGTGCTGGGAATGCTGGGACATTATACAGTAACGCTATGAAGGGATCGGGGGATGACAATGGTATCATTGTATGTGTCAGGTTCCTATAAGGTGTCAGGATGTCGCCGTCTATTTCTCCATGGAGGAGTGGGAGTATCTAGAAGGACACAAGGATCGGTACAAGGACGTCAGGATGGAGGATCACCAGCCCCGCACATCACCGGTAATAGACACCACTAAATACACACATCTGTTATAGGGGGGGGGGGCTGCTTTAGAAGGATATAAAATGAGTGCGATTCCCCTTCCTGAGCCCCCACTGCTCGCTCCATGGTCATTTAATTCTGGCCATCAAACACTAGAACAGCAGCGGTGATGTGTTTGTTGGTCACGGCTGCGGCCGATGATGAGACGTCTCTGCTTCCTCCATTGTAGCACACAGCACCGGCGCTTGTGTCCTGGATGCAGAGTGTCTGATCACAGGCTCCTCCATATTAATGACGGGAGCGGTGTGTGATCAGAGGATACGGCTGTCGTAAGAAGGAGCCAAAACAGCAGAACGTCTGATAAATCTTATTACTACAATTGTTACAATCATTGCATTTCTTAAGGAGTTTCCCAAAGTGGCCAAACACTAAATCACTTCTATATAAAGAATGGATTCATTTCCTTATGTGTTTCCTACAGTAAGAACCAGTAAGAGGACGACACCAGAGAGACATCCCGGACCTCAGGACTGCTCACCGGATCATCAGGTCGGTGGATTTATATGGAAGATGAGCAGCTATTTGCTGTAATGTGATTTTTGCTCGTCCTGCTGATTAAAGGGATATTCCCAAAACAACAAGATATTCTGACCACTGGGATCTCCATCGATCCTAAGATTGGGGCTCTGTAACCCCGAGAATGTGGCTCTGCAGCCCAGTCTACAAGAGCAAATGTGCACATGCTCAACCTCCGCTTTATTCATTGTCAATGTGACTGTGAAGTGCAGCGCTCGGCTATTTACATCAATCCCATAGACAATGAATGGAGCAGAGGCCGAGCATGAGCACCTTCCCTTTCTCAGTATGGAGCTGCAGAGCCGCATTCTCAGGATCTCTGGATCAGCTGGGGGTCCCAGCAGTCGCCCCCGCCAATCTACAATGGATAGGGGATAACTTGCTTTTGGGGGGAAATAACCCTTTAATGATCTTTTCTGCTCATCTCTTCATTCCATGTGACTTGTCCAAGTATCTGGTCACATTTTCCTATTTGTTTCACAGCTTGTGAATGGGGATGAAGTTCTGAACCATTGTAACACTCCAGACATAATGGTAAAAGAAGAGAAATATGTGAGCGGTGATGAGCAGAGGAACGAGGAGATTCCTACAGATAACGGCTCGGGTGAGGAGGAAATGCTGATTATGGTTTCAACTTCTGCCCCGCATGCAACAGTTTTATGTTGGACTAGATGGCGGCCCGATTCTAAAGAATCGGGTAGTCTAGAATCCATATATAGTTTATTTACTAATAGGGGAGTGCGGTGAAATTAATTGTGTGTATACAGGTGGCTCAGTGGTTAGCACTGTATACGGTGGCTCAGTGGTTAGTACTGTATGGTGGCTCAGTGGTTAGCACTGTATATGGTGGCTCAGTGGTTAGCGCTGTAGTGGCTCAGTGGTTAGCACGTATATGGTGGCTCAGTGGTTAGCACTGTATATGGTGGCTCAGTGGTTAGCACTGTATATGGTGGCTCAGTGTTGGCACTTATATGTGGCTCTGGTAGCACTGTATATGGTGGCTCAGTGGTTGCACTGTAATATGGTGGCTCATGTTAGCACTAGTATGGTGCTCAGTGATTAGCACTTACGAGGCTCAGTGGTTAGCTGTATGGTGGCTCAGTGGTTAGCACTGTATATGGTGGCTCAGTGGTTAGCACTGTATATGGTGGCTCAGTGGTTAGCACTGTATATGGTGGCTCAGTGGTTAGCACTGTATATGGTGGCTCAGTGGTTGCACTGTATATGGTGGCTCAGTGGTTAGCACTGTATATGGTGGCTCAGTGGTTAGCACTGTATATGGTGGCTCAGTGGTTACCACTGTATATGGTGGCTCAGTGGTTAGCACTGTATATGGTGGCTCAGTGGTTAGCACTGTATATGGTGGCTCAGTGGTTAGCACTGTGTATGGTGGCTCAGTGGTTAGCACTGTATGGTGGCTCAGTGGTTAGCACTGTATATGGTGGCTCAGTGGTTGCACTGTATATGGTGGCTCAGTGGTTAGCACTGTATATGGTGGCTCAGTGGTTAGCACTGTATGGTGGCTCAGTGGTTAGCATTGTATTGGTGGCTCAGTGGTTGGCACTGTATATGGTGGTTCAGTGGTTAGCACTGTATGGTGGCTCAGTGGTTAGCACTGTATGGTGGCTCAGTGGTTAGCACTGTATATGGTGGCTCAGTGGTTAGCACTGTATATGGTGGCTCAGTGGTTAGCACTGTATATGGTGGCTCAGTAGTTAGCACTTGTATATGGTGGCTCAGTGGTTACCACTGTATATGGTGGCTCAGTGGTTTGCACTGTATATGGTGGGCTCAGTGGTTAGCACTGTATATGGTGGCTCAGTGGTTAGCACTGTATATGGTGGCTCAGTGGTTGGCACTGTATATGGTGGCTCAGTGGTTAGCACTGTATATGGTGGCTTAGTGGTTAGCACTGTATATGGTGGCTCAGTGGTTAGCACTGTATATGGTGGCTCAGTGGTTGGCACTGTATATGGTGGCTCAGTGGTTAGCACTGTATATGGTGGCTCAGTGGTTAGCACTCTATACGGTGGCTCAGTGGTTAGCACTGTATACGGTGGCTCAGTGTTTGGCACTGTATACGGTGGCTCAGTGGTTAGCATTGTATTTGGTGGCTCAGTGGTTGGCACTGTATATGGTGGCTCAGTGGTTAGCACTGTATATGGTGGTCAGTGGTTAGCACTGTATATGGTGGCTCAGTGGTTAGCACTGTATATGGTGGCTCAGTGGTTAGCACTGTATATGGTGGCTCAGTGGTTAGCACTGTATATGGTGGTTTCAGTGGTTAGCACTGTAATGGTGGTCAGTGGTTAGCACTGTATGGTGGCTCAGTGGTTAGCACTGTATATGGTGGCTCAGTGGTTAGCACTGTATATGGTGGCTCAGTGGTTAGCACTGTATATGGTGGCTCAGTAGTTAGCACTGTATATGGTGGCTCAGTGGTTACCACTGTATATGGTGGCTCAGTGGTTAGCACTGTATATGGTGGCTCAGTGGTTAGCACTGTATATGGTGGCTCAGTGGTTAGCACTGTATATGGTGGCTCAGTGGTTAGCACTGTATATGGTGGCTCAGTGGTTGGCACTGTATATGGTGGCTCAGTGGTTAGCACTGTATATGGTGGCTTAGTGGTTAGCACTGTATATGGTGGCTCAGTGGTTAGCACTGTATATGGTGGCTCAGTGGTTAGCACTGTATATGGTGGCTCAGTGGTTAGCACTGTATATGGTGGCTCAGTGGTTAGCACTCTATACGGTGGCTCAGTGGTTAGCACTGTATACGGTGGCTCAGTGTTTGGCACTGTATACGGTGGCTCAGTGGTTAGCACTGTATATGGTGGCTCAGTGGTTAGCACTGTATTCGGTGGCTCAGTGGTTGGCACTGTATGGTGGCTCAGTGGTTAGCACTGTATATGGTGGCTCAGTGGTTAGCACTGTATATGGTGGCTCAGTGGTTAGCACTGTATATGGTGGCTCAGTGGTTAGCACTGTATACGGTGGCTCAGTGGTTAGCACTGTATACGGTGGCTCAGTGGTTAGCACTGTATACGGTGGCTCAGTGGTTAGCACTGTATACGGTGGCTCAGTGGTTAGCACTGTATATGGTGGCTCAGTGGTTAGCAGTGTATTTGATGGCTGAGTGGTTTTCACGGTGTGAAGGCTTAGTGGTTTGCACAGTATGATGGCTCAGTGGTTAGCACAGTATGATGGCTTAGTGGTTTTCAGTGTATATGGTGGCTCAGTGGTTTTCAGTGTATATGGTGGCTAAGTGGTTAGCAGTGTATTTGATGGCTCAGTGGTTTTCACGGTGTGAAGGCTTAGTGGTTTGCACAGTGCGGTGGCTCAGTGGTTTTCACAGTGCCTTGGCTCAGTGGTTAGCACTGCGCAGTGGCTAGTGGTTAGTGCAGCATGGAGGCAGAGTGTTGAGCGCAAGATGGAGGCAGAGTGTGGAGCGCAGGATGGAGGCAGAGTGGTCAGCGCAGGATGGAGGCAGAGTGGTGAGCGCAGAATAGAGGCAGAGTGGTGAGCCTAGGACGGAGGGTCGGTGGTTAGCGCAGGATGGAGGGTCGGTGGTTAGGGCAGGACGGAGGGTTAGTAGTCAGGCCAGGACGGCGGCTCTGTGGTCAGCAGAGGACGGCGGCTCTGTGGTCAGCAGAGGACGGAGGCTCGGTGGTCAGCACAGGATGGAGGCTCGGTGGTCAGCACAGGATGGAGGCTCAGTGGTCAGCACAGGATGGAGGCTCAGTGGTCAGCGCAGGAAGGAGGCTCAGTGGTCAGCGCAGGACGGAGGCAGAGTGGTCAGCGCAGGACGGAGGCAGAGTGGAGAGCGCAGGACGGAGGCAGAGTGGGGACCGCAGGACGGAGGCAGAGTGGTGAGCGCAGGACGGAGGCAGAGTGGTGAGCGCAGGATGGAGGGTCGGTGGTCAGGGCAGGACGGAGGGTCGGTGGTCAGGGCAGGACGGAGGGTCGGTGGTCAGCAGAGGACGGCGGCTCGGTGGTCAGCAGAGGACGGCGGCTCTGTGGTCAGCAGAGGACGGCGGCTCTGTGGTCAGCAGAGGACGGCGGCTCTGTGGTCAGCAGAGGACGGCGGCTGAGTGGTCAGCACAGGATTGAGTGGTCAGCACAGGATGGAGGGTCAGTGGTCAGCACAGGATGGGGGCTCAGTGGTCAGCACAGGATGGAGGCTCAGTGGTCAGCGCAGGAAGGAGGCTTAGTGGTCAGCGCAGGACGGAGGCAGAGTGGTGAGTGCAGGACGGAGGCTCGGTGGTCAGTGCAGGACGGAGGCAGAGTGGTCAGCGCAGGACGGAGGCAGAGTGGTGAGCGCAGGACGGAGGCAGAGTGGTGAGCGGAGGACGGAGGGTCGGTGGTCAGGGCAGGACGGAGGGTTAGTAGTAAGGGCTGGACGGCGGCTCTGTGGTGAGCAGAGGACAGAGGCTCGGTGGTCAGCACAGGATTGAGTGGTCAGCACAGGATGGAGGCTTAGTGGTCAGCACAGGATGGAGGCTCAGTGGTTAGCACAGGATGGAGGCTCAGTGGTCAGCACAGGATGGAGGCTCAGTGGTCAGCGCAGGATGGAGGCTCAGTGGTCAGCGCAGGAAGGAGGCTCAGTGGTCAGCGCAGGACGGAGGCAGAGTGGTCAACGCAGGAGGGAGGCAGAGTGGTGAGCGCAGGACGGAGGCAGAGTGGTGAGCGCAGGACGGAGGCAGAGTCGTGAGCGCAGGACGGAGTGTCGGTGGTCAGGGCAGGACGGAGGGTCGGTGGTCAGGGGAGGATGGAGGGTCGGTGGTCAGCAGAGGACGGCGACTCGGTTGTCAGCAGAGGACGGCGGCTGTGTGGTCAGCAGAGGACGGGGGCTCTGTGGTCAGCAGAGGACGACGGCTCTGTGGTCAGCAGGGGATGGCGGCTCTGTGTCTGCAGAGGACAGCGGGTCTGTGGTCAGCAGAGGACGGCGGCTCTGTGTCAGCAAAGGACGGCGGCTCTGTGGTCATCAGAGGACGGCGGCTCTGTGGTCAGCGCAGGAAGGAGGCAGAGTGGTCAGCGCAGGACAGCGGCTCTGTGGTCAGCAGAGGACGGCGGCTCTGTGGTCAGCAGAGGACGGCGGCTCTGTGGTCAGCAGAGGACGGCGGCTCTGTGGTCAGCAGAGGACGGCGGCTCTGTGTCAGCAGAGGACGGTGGCTCTGTGGTCAGCAGAGGACGGCGGCTCTGTGTCAGCAAAGGACGGCGGCTCTGTGGTCATCAGAGGACGGCGGCTCTGTGGTCAGCGCAGGAAGGAGGCAGAGTGGTCAGCGCAGGACAGCGGCTCTGTGGTCAGCAGGGGATGGCGGCTCTGTGTCTGCAGAGGACGGCGGGTCTGTGGTCAGCAGAGGACGGCGGCTCTGTGTCAGCAAAGGACGGCGGCTCTGTGGTCATCAGAGGACGGCGGCTCTGTGGTCAGCAGAGGACGGCGGCTCTGTGTCAGCAAAGGACGGCGGCTCTGTGGTCAGCAAAGGGCGGCGGCTCTGTGGTCAGCAGAGGACGGCGGCTCTGTGGTCAGCAGAGGACGGCGGCTCTGTGGTCAGCAGAGGTCGGCGGCTCTGTGGTCAGCAGAGGACGGCGGCTCTGTGGTCAGCAGAGGCTGGCGGCTCTGTGGTCAGCAGAGGACGGCGGCTCTGTGGTCAGCAGAGGACGGCGGCTCTGTGGTCAGCAGAGGACGGCGGCTCTGTGGTCAGCAGAGGACGGCGGCTCTGTGGTCAGCAGAGGACGGCGGCTCTGTGTCAGCAGAGGACGGCGGCTCTGTGGTCAGCAGAGGACGGCAGCTCTGTGGTCAGCAGAGGACGGCAGCTCTGTGGTCAGCAGACGACGGCGGCTCTGTGGTCAGCGCAGGCGAGGTGGGCAAAGCCAGGCGGGTGCAGAGCGAGGTGGGCGGAGCCATGGCGGGAGTCCCGTGAGGTGGGCGGAGCCATGGCGGGAGTCCCGCAAGGTGGGCGGAGCCATGGCGGGAGTCTCGCGAGGCGGGCAGAGCTATGGCGGGAGGCAGAGTGGTGAGCGGAGGACGGAGGGTCGGTGGTCAGGGCAGGACGGAGGGTTAGTAGTAAGGGCTGGACGGCGGCTCTGTGGTGAGCAGAGGACAGAGGCTCGGTGGTCAGCACAGGATTGAGTGGTCAGCACAGGATGGAGGCTTAGTGGTCAGCACAGGATGGAGGCTCAGTGGTTAGCACAGGATGGAGGCTCAGTGGTCAGCACAGGATGGAGGCTCAGTGGTCAGCGCAGGATGGAGGCTCAGTGGTCAGCGCAGGAAGGAGGCTCAGTGGTCAGCGCAGGACGGAGGCAGAGTGGTCAACGCAGGAGGGAGGCAGAGTGGTGAGCGCAGGACGGAGGCAGAGTGGTGAGCGCAGGACGGAGGCAGAGTCGTGAGCGCAGGACGGAGTGTCGGTGGTCAGGGCAGGACGGAGGGTCGGTGGTCAGGGGAGGATGGAGGGTCGGTGGTCAGCAGAGGACGGCGACTCGGTTGTCAGCAGAGGACGGCGGCTGTGTGGTCAGCAGAGGACGGGGGCTCTGTGGTCAGCAGAGGACGACGGCTCTGTGGTCAGCAGGGGATGGCGGCTCTGTGTCTGCAGAGGACGGCGGGTCTGTGGTCAGCAGAGGACGGCGGCTCTGTGTCAGCAAAGGACGGCGGCTCTGTGGTCATCAGAGGACGGCGGCTCTGTGGTCAGCGCAGGAAGGAGGCAGAGTGGTCAGCGCAGGACAGCGGCTCTGTGGTCAGCAGAGGACGGCGGCTCTGTGGTCAGCAGAGGACGGCGGCTCTGTGGTCAGCAGAGGACGGCGGCTCTGTGGTCAGCAGAGGACGGCGGCTCTGTGTCAGCAGAGGACGGTGGCTCTGTGGTCAGCAGAGGACGGCGGCTCTGTGTCAGCAAAGGACGGCGGCTCTGTGGTCATCAGAGGACGGCGGCTCTGTGGTCAGCGCAGGAAGGAGGCAGAGTGGTCAGCGCAGGAAGGAGGCAGAGTGGTCAGCGCAGGACAGCGGCTCTGTGGTCAGCAGAGGACGGCGGCTCTGTGGTCAGCAGAGGACGGCGGCTCTGTGGTCAGCAGAGGACGGCGGCTCTGTGTCAGCAGAGGACGGCGGCTCTGTGGTCAGCAGAGGACGGCGGCTCTGTGTCAGCAAAGGACGGCGGCTCTGTGGTCAGCAAAGGGCGGCGGCTCTGTGGTCAGCAGAGGACGGCGGCTCTGTGGTCAGCAGAGGACGGCGGCTCTGTGGTCAGCAGAGGTCGGCGGCTCTGTGGTCAGCAGAGGACGGCGGCTCTGTGGTCAGCAGAGGCTGGCGGCTCTGTGGTCAGCAGAGGACGGCGGCTCTGTGGTCAGCAGAGGACGGCGGCTCTGTGGTCAGCAGAGGACGGCGGCTCTGTGGTCAGCAGAGGACGGCGGCTCTGTGGTCAGCAGAGGACGGCGGCTCTGTGTCAGCAGAGGACGGCGGCTCTGTGGTCAGCAGAGGACGGCAGCTCTGTGGTCAGCAGAGGACGGCAGCTCTGTGGTCAGCAGACGACGGCGGCTCTGTGGTCAGCGCAGGCGAGGTGGGCAAAGCCAGGCGGGTGCAGAGCGAGGTGGGCGGAGCCATGGCGGGAGTCCCGTGAGGTGGGCGGAGCCATGGCGGGAGTCCCGCAAGGTGGGCGGAGCCATGGCGGGAGTCTCGCGAGGCGGGCAGAGCTATGGCGGGAGCCCCGGGAGGTGGGCGGAGCCATGGCAGGAGCCTTGCGAGGTGGGCGGAGCCATGGCGGGAGCCCCGCGAGGTGAGCGGAGCCATGGCGAGAGCCCCGCGAGGTGGGCGGAGCCATGGCGGGAGCCCCGCGAGGCGGGCGGAGCCATGGCAGGAGCCCCGGGAGGCGGGCGGAGCCATGGTGAGAGACCCGGGAGGTGGGCGGAGCCATGGCAGGAGCCCCGGGAGGTGGGCGGAGCCATGGCGGGAGTCCCGCGAGGTGGGCGGAGCCATGGCAGGAGCCCCGCGAGGTGGACGGAGCCATGGCGGGAGCCCCGGGAGGTGAGCGGAGCCATGGCGGGAGCCCTGGGAGGTGGGCGGAGCCATGGCGGGAGCCCCGCGAGGTGGGCAGAGCCTGTCGCGAGGTTGACGGGGCCAAGCGGGAGCGGCGCAGCGGGATGGCGGTGGGGTAAGTATACTGGTAGTCTGCATGAGAGTATGAGTGTGTGTGAGTGTGTGTGTGTGGATGTGGGAGGGGTACGATAGTGTTGTGTCAGGGGTGTACGTGTGTGTGAATGTGGAGAGAGAGAGAAAAAGAGAGAGAATCGCCGCGATCCTCCTGCATAGGGCGGCCATCTTGGTCCACCCTGTGCGGGTGGAGCTGGCCAAATATCCGACCACAACACTACGGAAGTGGCTTCGGGCTTTATATATAAGATTTGGTAAAGTCAATCTCTTACCATATTTCACTTTCACCAGATAAATAACATACCCTATTAAATAGATCTCTTATGGTACCTTTACACGCCGCCACCTAAAGGTAGAAACCGCCAGGCATCGGACAGAATTGTTCCTTTTTCCTTCAAAAGACCGCGAAGTGGCGGCGTGTAATTCCGGAAGTTCCTTCCTGTTCCTTCGGATACCTGTGTTTCAGCCGTGCTCAAAAACAAGCAGGTATAATCCCTATGGTGGCGGCGTGTAATCGGGGCAAAGGCAAGGTATTTGCGTGCCCTAGTGAATTCCCTGGGGCGTGCCACAGCGTCATGTATACCACGCCCCATCAGCTATCATTGGTCGGGGCGACTGTGTAACCATTGGCTATCCCAGCACAGGGCGCCATATTCAGCGAGCTGACCACTCACACTCCACATTTGCTATAGCGTCATGTATTAGCCAGCCTTCCTGCGCTGGCTGGCCAATCATGATGTTATTGCTTTGTCCAATCACCGTACCAGCGTCTCGTAATCCACAACTCTGGCACGCCTATGTGTTGTCCCTGCTGCCCCAGGTCCGTCCATATTTCCTTGTGGTAGCGGCGTGTAAATGAGGGAAGGTGCTCCACAGAAGGTAAACCGCGGCACCCGTCGGCACTTCCGGGGAACGAAAATACTTTCTGTGGAGCACCTTGTGCGGGTGTATATGCGGCATCAGGCACCGTTGAAACGCGCGCGTGGACGTGCGATACCTGGCGGTTTCTACCTTTCGGTGGCGGCGTGTAAAGGTACCATTAAGGCCGCTTCACACGCAAGGATATCGTTGAAACGTCACGGATATGTGAACGTTCTAACGATATCGTTAGTTCGTCCTTGTGGGTAAACGAACGATGTAGGATGAAAAAATCGTTGAAACGGTCATCACAAAAATGGGATCTTGACCTCAATTCTATCGTTTGTCGTCCAATTATCGCTGCTTGTAGAAGCTGCATCGTTCAGTGTGACGCCTTCATACATCGTTCAGTGTGACGCCTTCATACATCGTTCAGTGTGACGCCTTCATACATCGTTCAGTGTGACGCCTTTTTGAATGATGTCGTTCAAAAATCTCCTATTCCTGCCGCTTTGAAAGATCGTTCACTCCTTCCTCTCCTATTTAGTTGGCGTGTTGCCGAATGGGATATCGTTAACGATATCCTTGTATGTGACAATGCACTAACAATGTCGGAACGATCCCCGTCACGTGATTGTTTTAAGGATATTGTTAACGATATCCTTATGTGTGAAGCCACCTTCACGTCAGTAGAGGGGGGTGTACTTTATTATTTAAACCAATAATGACTGTAAAATTCTGATCATTGTGAGCTCCAGCTGGACTCATGATCTGCTCATGTTATCTGGAATTTCACAGTAAGTTCACCAGCCTCATCAGGTCTCAGGTGAGCTCTAGGCTGCCACAATAAAAGGCCGCTCTACGATGTGCAGTTTTATCACACAGCACAATGCACAGATGTGGCAGGTATGAGGGAGCGTGCAGTCGGCAGCTGACTGCAGGAATGTCACCTGTTACCCGTGAATAGAATGATCATTTCTCTACCATAAGTCGTCTCCAAAGGCTTTCAGAGAATTTGGCAGCACATCCAACCGGCCTCACAACCCCAGACCACATGTAACCAGCAAAGGACCTCAACATCCAAAATTGTCTTGGACGGGTCACCAGGGCAGCGGCTGCAACTAACAGTTTGTATAAAGAAAGAATTTCTGCACAAACTGTCAGTCGCCTCAGGGAAGCTCATCTGCAGCTCCTTGTCCTCATCCGGGTCTCCATCTGACTGCAGCTTGTTGTTGTAACCAACTTAATTGGGTAAATGCTCACATTCGATGATGTCTGGCGCGTTGGAGAGATGTTCTCTTTACAGATTAATGGATGGATGGCAGACTGCGTGTAGGGCTTAATGTGGATAAGCATTTTGCAGATTTCTGCATTGTGATTGCATGGCCCATGATGGAGGTAGGATTGTGGTATGGGCAGGTGGAATGTTATGGACCACAAACGCAACTCAACTGCATTTTATTGATAACGTTTTGAATGCACAGAGACATTGTGATGAGATCATGAGGCCATTGTAGATCCATTCATCCACGACCATCCCCTCATGTTGCAGCATGATAATGCACGGCCCCAGGTTACAGGGATCTGTACACAATTCCCGGAAGCTGAAAACATCCCAGTTCTTGTATGGCCGCATACTCCCCGGACATGTCACCCATTGAGCATGTTTGGGATGCTCTGGATCGGCGTATACGACAGCGTGTTCCAGTTCCTGCCAATATCCAGTAACATCACACAGCCATTGAAGAGGAGCGGACCAACATCCCACAGGCCACAATCATCAACCTGATCAACTCTATGTGAAGGAGATGTGCTGCACTGTGTGGGGTAAATGGGGGTCACTCCAGATACTGACTGGTTTTCTGCCCCCCACCTGGACCCTCCAATACTGTAAAACTGCAGCTTTTATTGTGTCCAGTGTAAGGCGCACCTGTGCAATAATCATGTGTGTAATCAGCATCTTGATATGCCGCACCTGTGAGGAGGATGGGTTATCTCAACAAAGGAGAAGAAGAGCTCACTAAAGGCTCCATCACAGACTATGATATCGTTAACAATATCGTTGAAACATCACAGGTTTTCAGTCGTTCAAACGACGTCGTAATGACGTCGTTCAGTGTGACATGTACATGCGATCAACGATAATCGGGCAGATCATTTATGGGTGGTTTGTGAACCGGACCTTAAACCAGACGATGAGCGTTCATTCAACCTGCAGCATCAGTGTGTGACACCTCGATAACGATGTCATTAACGACCTCGCCTATTGAGAAGTGAAGGACGTAGGCAAGCTAATGACCGCATGTATCATCTGCTTGTCGCGGAATCGTTGCTGCGTCGTTAACGATATCTATACGTGTGACATTTCACTAGCGATCATTGAACGTCAAGGTCAAGTCGATTCGTTGATCGGATCGTTCGACCATTGAAGCGTGAGACGGGGCCTTAACACAGATATAGACAAATATGTGAACAATTTCTGAGAGAAAAGGTCTTTTGTGTTCATAGAAAAAGTCTTCGATCTTTGACTTCAGCTCATGAAAAATGGGAACAAAAACACAAGTGTTGGGTTTATATTATTGTTCAATGTATATTTCATGCTGGCCCGAGTACAGGCACAATAATTAATATGAGATATAGAATTATTTATCTGTTGTAATTACAGTGCAGATTATTAATACTAATATCATCACTCCTCCTTATATAAGGGGCAATGTAATAATAATATTTCCTAATTTATATAGTGCTATTAAAAACCTACGCAAACATGGGGAGAACATACAAACTCCTTGCAGATGTTGTCCTTGGTGGGAAATGAACCAGGACCTCAGGACCTCAGTGCTGCAAGGCTGCAGTGCTAACGACTGAGCCACCATGCTGTCCCACTATATAATCCCAATATTAGACTGGGAGATAACACTGAGGACCCAGGAAGATCCTCTCCCATTCCACGAGTTGGGAATTCTTGGTCAAGGATAAGGATATTTTTATACCGTATATACTCGTGTATAAGCCGACCCGTGTATAAGCCGACCCCCCTACTTTTGCCCCCAAAACCTGGGAAAACCTATTGACTCGTGTATAAACCGAGAGTGGACTCCAGCACAGGTATACAGCCCCCAGCAGTGTGGTATACAGCAGCCTCCCCAGTGGTATATACAGACCCCAGGGGTAATACAGCAGCCCCAGGGGCTACACAGCAGCCCCAGGGGTAATACAGCAGCCCCAGGGGTAATACAGCAGCCCCAAGGGCTATACAGCAGCCCCAGGGGTAATACAGCAGCCCCAGGGGCTATACAGCAGCCCCAGGGGCTATACAGCAGCCCCAGGGGTAATACAGCAGCCCCAGGGGGTATACAGCAGCCCCAAGGGCTATACAGCAGCCCCAGGGGTAATACAGCAGCCCCAGGGGTTATACAGCAGCCCCAGGGGCTATACAGCAGCCCCCTGGGGGTACCCAGCAGCCCCCAGGGGGTACCCAGCAGCCCCCAGGGGGTATCCAGCAGCACCCTGGGGGTACCCAGCAGCCCCCAGGGGGTACCCAGCAGCACCCTGGGGGTACCCAGCAGCCCCCAGGGGGTACCCAGCAGCCCCCTGGGGGTAACCAGCAGCCCCAAATGCTGGCACTCACCCCCCCTTGCAAGGCCCCCCCCCCCGGGCGCTTCTCTTACCATCCCGGTCTTCTGATCCGCGCCGCTCCTCGGTGCTGCGTCCTCGCAGCTCCCGTCCTGCTACATCCGGGATCCCCGGCTGTCGCACGATGACGTCATCGCGCGACGGCCGGAGATCCCGGATGTAGCAGGACGGAGCACCGAGGACGCAGCACCGAGGAGCGGCGCGGATCAGAAGACCGGGATGGTAATATAAGCGCCCGGGGGGGGCCCTTGCAAGGGGGGGTGAGTGCCAGCATTTGGGGGCATATGCACTGCTTCCCCCTGCCGCTGATTGACAGGGGGAAGCAGTGCATATATAATGAGCGGCCCCACGTGACGGGGCCGCTCATACAGCAGCCTCCCCCCGCCTCCTCCAGCCTCCCCAGCCCCGACTACCGTATTGACTCGTGTATAAGCCGAGGGGGAGACTTTTCAGCCCAAATTTTGGGCTGAAAAACTCGGCTTATACACGAGTATATACGGTAATCATTTTTCTTTCATTAGTAATAATGAAAGGTAAATGTATTCACATTTTTTCCTTTAATAATTATCTTACCCAGTGGTGTACACTATATATGACCATAAATACAGGAGGGGGTATTCACACTTCCATGTTTATAAAGAGCTGAATATCTTCCTCCCTCTCCGGCTATGTCAGCCCCGGCTCTGGGAATATCACATGTATATATGAGAGATGATTGCACCACAGACACTTATTTATTCCAAGTAGACAAAGAGCTGGAAAATCTGGATTCTCAACCAGAATTATTTCAATTAAATTGCATATTATTTTCATTTTCTATTCTGCAATATCTTAATTGAAGGAACTAGGGCCTGGGCAGACCATTTAAAAACAAGTAAAATCATTATTGTACACTTTCTAATTTCCATGCTATAAGCATTTTCACACCCTGCGGGCAGCTCCTGCATTAGTCCTCTCCATTATATTCACAGCTGAATAGTCTGCCTGTATAAGTGTTATTTAAATATCCACACCCACCCAAACTGGTGTTCTTTCCTTCCCCTTTATGCTGTGTGCTGGAAGGGGGGAGTTGTTTGTCCTGCACTGTGTGCTGTCTGTAAGATTTCTATGTGTATATATAAACTTTGGTTTTCCTACATACATGTAATGTCTGTAACAGCTGAGCAAATGATCAAATGTTCTTATAGTCACATAGAAGTATCTAAGACTGCACACACTACACACATACCTCAGATACACACAAAGAAGATCTCTAAGAGCACACACCTTCTCCCCCTTCTGCTTTGCAATGAGTCACACATCATACAGATCAGAGAGGAGGGCTGTGCAATGATGCATGAATATTCATTTTTTGGCGAGTGGGCAGCAGAGATCTCACTGTGATTGGAATTAATCTTTATTTTGAAGTTTACAGAGGATAGGAAAGAAGCAAAATAATAGAAATAGATAGAGGTTAGAGAAAGGAATTTCTGGTGACATAACTATATGAGGGTTGGTTTTTGTTGGACAAGTTGTAGTTTTGAATGAAAAGTTACTATACATTATACTGGAAGGGGAGGAGGTGAATTAGCTAAAATTCCCTCATTTCCGTTTATATTTTCAATGGTAAATATGAGGTTGAAATATGACTCTTCAGGTCAGTATGATCACAGCGATACCAATCCTGTATAGTTTTGTATTTTATTTTAGTGTTGAAAAAAAAATTTCAGAAGTTTGTAAAAGAAAATAATAGTTTTCTTTCATTTTTCTGTGTGAGGCTTGCTTTGTGTGTGACGGACTGATGTTAGTATAATTGCAATACTTTTAAATTTTTATTCCTAAATAATCTAATTAGATTCAATTTTTGTCAGGTGACTGTAATAGGAGCGTGGAGGGACGTCTGACGTCAGATATTAAGGCAGAAAATCCTGATATCTCACAAGCTACACATGAAGAACATGCCATTGTCCCAGATATACCCTCATCTTCTGAATCATCACAGACTGAAGAGCAAAGTAAAGTTCACAGAAGGGGAATGAAATATCCAGAAGCTCTCACAGGAAAGAAGCCATTTCCCTGTTCAGACGATAAAAAATGTTTTAACAGGAAAGCACATGTTGTTATACATCAGAGAACTCACACAGGGGAGAAGCCATATTCATGTTCAGAATGTGGGAAATGTTTTAGCAACAACTATAGTTTTGTTATGCATAGGAGAGTTCATACAGGGGAAAAGCCATATGCATGTTCAGAATGTGGGAAATGTTTAACTCTGAGAAAACATCTTGTTAATCATCAGAGAATTCACACAGGGGAGAAACCGTATTCATGCCCAGAATGTGGGAAATGTTTTGCAACTCAATCAGATCTTTATATACATCAAAAAGTCACACAGGTGAGAAGCCATATTCATGTTCAGAATGTGGGGAATATTTCAATCAGAGATCAGATCTTGTTAATCATCAGAGAATTCATACAGGGGGGAAAACATATTCATGCTCAGAATGTTGGAAATGTTTTACAAGTAAATCACATCTTGTTAGACATCAGAGAAGTCACACAGGTGAGAAGCCGTATGGATGTTCAGAATGTGGAAAATGTTTTATAGATAAATCAGATCTTGTTAGACATCAGAGAAGTCACACAGGTGAGAAGCCGTATGTATGTACAGAATGTGGGAAATGTTTTACACAAAGGTCAAATCTTGTTAAACATCTGAAAAGTCACAAGGGTGAGAAGCCGTATTTCTGCTCATAGTGTGGTAAACATTTTACAAATAAATCACATTATATTGTACATGTGAGATATCACACCCAGAAGAAAATATGTTCATGTTCAGAGTGTGGGACATATTTTAACCAGAAATCCAATCTTCTTATACATCAGAGAAATCACACAGGGGAGAAGCCATATTCATGCCCAGAATGTGGGAAAAATTTTACACGTCCATCAGGTCTTTATCATCATGAGAGAAGTCACACAGGAGAGAAACTATGTTCATAATCTGGGAAAGATTTCACCCAGAAATCAGATCTTGGTAATAATCAGACAATTCATATAGAGGAGAATCTATATATGTTATTAATATGGGAAATATTTTATCCACAAATCAGACATTTTTAAACCAAAATCAAAAATGTGTATGTAATGTATGAAATGTTTATAATTACCAATAAACATCTTTTAAGCCAGGGGTCTCAAACTCGCGGCCCGCGGGCCGCATGCGGCCCCTGGAGCTTCCCTGTGCGGCCCCCAGCACTTTGGACCAAGAACCATGCTGACCGCGGTCCAGTGCATGGTGCCGCCGCTTTCCCCGCTATAACATTACTTGCGGCCGCTTCACTGTCTCTGCCGCAGCGCCGCTCGCTCTGCCGGCCGCTCTGTAAGCTCTTAGCTCAATACAAGCCCCTCAGCCAATGAGAGGCCGCTGACGTCACCTGCGGGCCTCTCATTGGCTGACGGTGACTCGCATTGAACTTGCAGAGCGAGCGGCAGAGACAGTGAAGCGGCCGCAAGTAATGTTATAGCGGGGAAAGCGGCGGCACCATGCACTGGACCGCGGTCAGCATGGTTCTTGGTCCAAAGTGCTGGGGGCCGCACAGGGAAGCCCCAGGGTCCCCATGCACTGGTTAGTAATAAAAGTGTGTGCTAGTGTGAGTGCCTGTGAGTGTGAGTGCCTGTAAGTGTGAGTGCCTATGCCTGTGAGTGTGAGTGCCTGTGAGTGTGAGTGCCTGTAAGTGTGAGTGTGAGTGCCTGTGAGTGTGAGTGCCTGTGAGTGTGAGTGCCTGTGAGTGTGAGTGCCTGTGAGTGTGAGTGCCTGTGAGGGTGAGTGCCTGTGAGCGCCTATGCCTGTGAGTGTGAGTGCCTGTGAGTGTGAGTGCCTGTGAGTGTGAGTGCCTGTGAGCGCCTATGCCTGTGAGTGTGAGTGCCTGTGAGTGTGAGTGCCTGTGAGTGTGAGTGCCTGTGAGCGTGAGTGCCTGTGAGCGTGAGTGCCTGTGAGCGTGAGTGCCTGTGAGCGTGAGTGCCTGTGAGCGCCTATGCCTGTGTGTGTGAGTGCCTGTGTGTGTGAGTGCCTGTGTGAGTGCCTGTGAGTGTGAGTGCCTGTGTGTGTGAGTGCCTGTGTGTGTGAGTGCCTGTGTGTGTGAGTGCCTGTGTGTGTGAGTGCCTGTGTGTGTGAGTGCCTGTGTGTGTGAGTGCCTGTGTGTGTGAGTGCCTGTGAGTGTGAGTGCCTGTGAGTGTCTGTGCCTGTGAGTGCCTGTGAGTGTGAGCGCCTGTGAGTCTGTGAGCGTGAGTGCCCGTGAGCGTGAGTGCCCGTGAGTGTGAGTACCTGTGCCTGTGAGTGTGAGTGCCTGTGAGCGTGAGCGCCTGTGACTGCCTGTGTTCGTGAGTGCCTGTGTTCGCGAGTGCCTGTGTGTGTGAGTGCCTGTGTGTGTGAGTGCCTGTGTGTGTGAGTGCCTGTGTGTGTGAGTGCCTGTGAGCTCCTATGCCTGTGTGTGTGAGTGCCTGTGTGTGTGAGTGCCTGTGTGTGTGAGTGCCTGTGTGTGTGAGTGCCTGTGTGTGTGAGTGCCTGTGTGTGTGAGTGCCTGTGTGTGTGAGTGCCTGTGTGTGTGTGTGAGTGCCTGTGTGTGTGTGCCTGTCTTGAGAGTGCCTCTTGAGTGCCTGTTGGTGTCAGAGAGCCTGTGGGTGTCTGTGAGTGTGAATGCGTGAGGGTGTCAGAGTGCGCGAGGGTGTCAGAGTGTGCGATTTTGTACAGAAGTGTGTGATTATAACAAAAGTCCTTGGTGGTCCGCATTCTTCATCAGGTGGATTTACCTGATGAAGACGGCGGGCCGCCGTGGAAACACATTGTGGTTTATTAAAGATAATTAAATGTGGGCCTCCTGTGCTCTTGCGCTTCTGTTATAATCACACACTTCTGTACAAATATCACATCCCCATCCTAGGTTTGCAGCAGGAGCAGCTGTGAGCCAGAGTCACCGCTAACAGAATCCAAAGGACCTGCGGTGACGTAGCTGAGAACGTCACAGGGGCAGGTGATCGGCTGCTCGAGTCACCTGACTGGAAGAAGGAGCTGCTCGTGGAGGAAACCCCGACCGCTGGAGTCCGGAGCCATCCACTGCGATACGCCGAGGGTGTGCAGGGTTGCAGAACCTCCAAAGGTAAGATGCGAACCCCCCATATCTGTTATTGACGCCCCCACTAGACCACCAGGTACCGCTCATCGGTTGTGCTTCCCCCCCTTTTGTTCCACATGAGTGAGTGTGAGTGAGTTAATGTGAGTGTGGGTGTGATTGTGAGTGAATATGTCTGAGTGTGTAAAAAGAAGCGAGACCAGGTTGGGGATATCACTAAAAAAGGGGTCCAGCATGGGGGACATTACTACACTATGGGGGCCAGGATGGAGACATCACTACAAAAGGGGACCAGCATGGGGGACAGGATGGTGACATCACTACAAAAGGGGATCAGTAAGGGGGTCATCATTACAAAAAGGGACCAGCACGGGGGACATTACTACAGAAGGGGATCAGGTTGGGGATATTAGTACAAGAGGGCGACCAGCATCGGGACATTACAACAAGAAAGGGACCAAGATGCGGACATTACTACAAGAAGGGGATCAGGATTTGGACGTTACTACATTGACCAAAAAATCTGGTATTACTAAAAATGTCAGGGTACCGTCACACCAGGTGACATCGCCCCGTGTAAAGTGGCGATTTTGCACCGAAAAATCGTCTGAGAGTGGTCCCCTGGTTTCACAGCACTGCTGTGAAACCAGGCAACCACTCTCAGGCGATGTGTAAGCATCGCCCTGTGTAACATCGCGAATAGCGATGTTACAGGCGATGGGAGCCATAGGCTCCCATGTTACAGGATCCCTGCTGGGGTTTCTAGACACCCCAACAGCGACATTGCCTGAAACATCGCCAAAGCATCACCGAAGGTATCGCCGCGTCTAAACACACGACGCTGACGAGGTGCCAAAAATGTGCGCGCTCCCGTGTGTCGCCGGCGATGTCACCTAGTGTGACGGTACCCTTAGTCCTACAAGCAATGCGGCCCCCGATAAAAAATTTTTTCTATGTGCGGCCCACCAACCCAGCCGAGTTTGAGACCCCTGTTTTAAGCCAAAAGAATCCTGATGATAAATATTACCTTATAATAGTAAGAGTAGAATCCTGATGATAAATATTACCTTTATAATAGTAAGAGTAGAATCCTGATAATACACCATGTTCCAAATTATTATGCAAATGTTCTTTTTCTCTGATTTTCCTAAATAATCGGTGCAGATGACAGTCAGTGCAATAAAAGTCCAAAAATAGAAGAAGTAAAGGACAGCGCCTCACCAGTTGATCAATTCAATTTTCTTTATTGTCCATCCATACAAGCGACATTTCGACCAGTTATACGGTCTTTATCAAGCTCACAATGTCTCATACAAACCACCCTTTTATAGTGAAGGTGGTGTCCTTTACTTCTTCTATTTTTGGATGTTTGGATCCGGGTGAAACTCCCTGGAATGGCGTGCGTCTTACGGAATGGGTAAAGCGACAAGACCCATTTATATCTTGCTGGTGCTGTGTCTATTGTCTATTTGGAGTGTAATAAAAGTCATCAGTCGTTAGAGTATACATCGAATTTTATTGAAGAATCCTCCCAATGATAACAGTATAATCTTCAAAATGAAAAAAACCTCTAAATGCACTGTTCCACATTATTAGGCACAGGAGAGTTTCTAAACATTTGATATGTTTGAAAGAACTGAAAATGCTCATTTGCTGAATTTGCAGCATTAGGAGGTCACATTCACTGAAATAAAATGCTATTTAACTCCAAAACATCCTAACAGGCCAAGTTACATGGTAACATAGGAACCCTTCTTTGATATCACCTTATAATTCTTGCATCCGTTGAACTTGTGAGTTTCTGGAGAGTTTCTGCTTGTATTTCTTTGCATGATGTCAGATTAGCCTCCCAGAGCTGCTGTTTTGACGTGAACTGCCTCCCACCCTCATAGATCTTTTGCTTGATTATACTCCTAAGGTTCTCTATAGGGTTGAGGTCAGGGGAAGATGGTGGCCACACCATGAGTTTATCTCCTTTTATGCCCATAGCAGCCAATGACACAGAGGTATTCTTTGCATTTTGGGATGGTGCATTGTCATGCATGAAGATGAGTTTGCTCCTGAAGGCACGTTTTTGCTTTTTGTACCATGGAAGAAGGTTCTCAGTCAGACACTCTATATACATTGCAGAGGTCATTTTCATACCTTCAGGAACCTTAAAGGGGCCTACCAGCTTTTTCCCAATGATTCCGGCCCAAAACATGACTCCTCCACCTCCTTGCTGACTTCGCAGACTTCTTGGGACATTTAACATCCATCCACTACTCCATCCATCTGGACCATCCAGGGTTGCTCGGCACTCATCAGTAAACAAGACTTGTTTGAAAATTAGTCTTCATGTATATCTGAGCCCACTGCAACCATCTCTGCTTGTAAGCACTATTTAGGGGTAGCCAAATAGTAGGTTTATGCACCACAGCAAACCTTTGAAGGATCCTACACCTTGAGGTTCGAGGAACTCCAGAGGCGCCAGCAGCTTCAAATATCTGTTTGCTGGTTTGTAAGGCCTTTTTAGCAGCTGCTCTCTTAATCCGATGAGCTTGCCTGGCAGAAACCTTCCTCATTCTGCCTTTATCTGCACGAACACGTCTGTGCTCAGAATCCACCACAAATCTCTTCACAGTGCGATGATCACGCTTAAGTTTTCATGCAATATCAAATGTTTTCATCCCTTGTCCAAGGCATTGCACTATTTGTTGCTTTTCGGCAGCAGAGATCCTTTTTCTTTCCCATGTTACTTGAAAACTGTGGCTTGCTTAATATTGTGAAACATCCAGTTCTCCTTTTATTGGGATCACCTGCCAAACGAATTATCACAGGTATGTGAGATTGATTTCAGTGATCCAAAGAACCCTAAAGGTACCGTTACATGTCGCATCATCATATCGATATCGCCTGCAACTTCATGGGAGCGCGCACGTTTTTGGCACTTTTCCAAGATTGCTTTGTAGTTGTCACATGGGGAGATATCGTAGGCAATGCAACTAGGATGTAGTAAGCAACTTTCGTTCTCTGGGTATGAGCAACCCAGCGAGCGATATTTTTCAATGCAATGAATAGGGGAATTTGCTTGCAACATCGTTATCGCGTTGTTACACAGCACGATCCTACCACGTCGGTAAGCAACATCGCCCGGTTTAACTGCGTGAGAAAAAACCTGGCGATGTCGCTCCAGCGATTTATAGCAGTCGCATCACCCTGTAACATCACATGATGAACTAGCGATATCAACTGCAACTGTGCACACCACGTGATTTTGGGGCGATATCGCGACGTGTAACGGTACCTTGAGACACAATACCATCAATGGGTTTCATTGACAAAGAAAAAACAAAATAAATCTATGACACATAAAATCAATTTGCATAATAATTTTGAACATGGTGTAGTGATGAAAATCAACGTTCTAAGGATAAGCAGAAGCTGGAGGAGAAATTAAGGCACAAAGATAGAGTCTTACCTGTGTAAAGGCACAACCACCTCTAGAAGCTTATCAGGCGGCTGCTGCAGACCCACCAAAACGATCATCTTGAAATGTAGAGGAGAAAATGGAACATTCTTTCAAGAAGGAAAGTAAAATAATAAATTACCGTATATACTCGTGTATAAGCCGACTTTTTCAGCCCAAAAATTGGGCTGAAAAGTCCCCCCCTCGGCTTATACACGAGTCATATACGTGGGGGCTGTGTCCGGGAGCAGGAGGAGGCAGGAGGAGGCTGGAGGAGGTGGGGGAAGGCTGCAGTATGAGCGGCTCGTGACGTGGAGCCGCTCATAACTTATTCATGATATGCACTGCATCCCCCGCCCATCCGCGGGGGGAGCAGTGCATATCGCCTTACAGCCCCCCCATACAGCCCCCCCCCCCGTGGTATCCAGGGCCCCCCCGTATATACAGCCCCCCGTGGTAACCAGGGCCCCCCCGTATATACAGCCCCCCGTGGTAACCAGGGCCCCCCGTATATACAGCCCCCCCCGTGGTAACCAGGGCCCCCCCGTATATACAGCCCCCCGTGGTAACCAGGGCCCCCGTATATACAGCCCCCCCCGTGGTAACCAGGGCCCCCCTTGCTGCACCTGTAAAGGAAGAAGTCAGTATACTTATCGCTGCTGCTGCCGCCGCCGCCGTCGCCGCTCCGCTTCTCGGTCACCGCGCTGCTCCGGGTCTTCACGCTTCCTGTTCCTTCTCCGGCGCTCAGGAAATGACGTCATTGTTCGAGCGCCGGAGAAGGAACAGGAAGCGTGAAGACCCGGAGCAGCGCGGTGACCGAGAAGCGGAGCGGCGGCGGCGGCAGCAGCGATAAGTATACTGACTTCTTCCTTTACAGGTGCAGCAAGGGGGGCCCTGGTTACCACGGGGGGGCTGTATACAGCTGGGGCCCTGGATACCACGGGGGGGCTGTATACAGCTGGGGCTGCTGTATACAGCTGGGGCCCCTGTATACTACCTATGGGGGGGGGTCTGTATACCTCTGGAGCTGCTGCTGTATATACCCCCTAGGGCTGCTGCTGTATATACCCCCTGGGGCTGCTGCTGTATATACCCCCTGGGGCTGCTGTATACTACTACTGGGGCTTCTGTATACTACTACTGGGGCTGCCGTATACTACCACTGGGGCTTCTGTATACTACTACTGGGGCTGCTGTGTATATACCCCCTGGGGCTGCTGTATACTACCACTGGGGCTTCTGTATACTACTACTGGGGCTGCTGTATACTACCACTGGGGCTTCTGTATACTACTACTGGGGCTGCTGTATACTACCACTGGGGCTTCTGTATACTACTACTGGGGCTGCTGTGTATATACCCCCTGGGGCTGCTGTATACTACCACTGGGGCTTCTGTATACTACTACTGGGGCTGCTGTATACTACTACTGGGGCTGCTGTATACTACTACTGGGGCTGCTGTATACTACTACTGGGGCTGCTGTATACTACCACTGGGGCTTCTGTATACTACTACTGGGGCTGCTGCTGTATATACCACTGAGGCTGCTGTATACTACTATTGGGGCTGCTGTATACTACCTCTGGGGCTTCTGTATACTACCACTGGGGCTGCTGTATATACCTCTGGGGCTGCTGTATACTACCACTGGGGCTGCTGTATATAGCTCTGGGGCTGCTGTATACTACCACTGGGGCTGCTGTATATATCTCTGGGGCTGCTGCTGTATATACCACTGGGGAGGCTGCTGTAACACTGCTGGGGCCTGTATGTACCACTGGGGAGGCTGCTTTATACCACACTTCTGGGGGCTGTATACTACCACTGGGGAGGCCTGTACACCACTGCGGGGGCCTGTATACCACACTGCTGGGGGCTGTATACCTGTGCTGGGGTCCACCCTCGGCTTATACACGAGTCAATAGGTTTTCCCAGATTTTGGGGGCAAAAGTAGGGGGGTCGGCTTATACACGGGTCGGCTTATACACGAGTATATACGGTATGTTCATGAGTAAACAAAGTAAAATGTCCCATTCTCTTTGGCATACTGTGGTATTGAACCGGGACAGATGGAGTTCAGGTAGAGCGGATCATTATGTGTCCGATATCCTCCGCACTAACATCTTATCCTTATAATTAGATGGAAACCAGTAGTATCACCATCAGTTTTAAAAACATGTAATGTTCAATGTCATAGAGGAATATTATGTTATTATAATGTTCATACTGATGAATAGCAGGATTGTGTGCAGAAATCATCATAAAATCACAGATAAATACAGAACAAAGTTACAGCAGAAAAAAAGAATTATGTAGATATAAATATACGTAAATCTAGATCAGACCACAAAGATATATGAACATGGGTATTAAGAGCTGTTTTCAAGAAAGTGCAGACCATAAAAGAACATTCATTTGCAACCTGTGCAGTAAAAACATCAGCAGGGGGCTGACCACTACCAGCCTGCCCTGGTGGCTGTTCTAAAGCTTGGTAAGCTCCCACACGTACCATGTGTGGCCCACGTGGTTCAGTGGTTTCTGAAAACCTACCCAGATTTGTCTGAGCTACTTTTGATGGTAATCCTCAGGTGCGCCTATTTCCACAAGTCAGCTACATCTTGCCCTGGTCTGGCAGTGCTGCAGCTTGCTTGCAAATGCCAGCTTGTGAAGGTGACCCAGGGCAATAATTGCAAGGTTGAGGCTCCCCCCCCGGTTGCTTGTGCCCCAGCCATCTCTACAGATCAAGGGAAGTTGTGGTTGTGGCTCCTGGCTCGATGTGTGGTCTTCCAGGGTGCAAGTTATACCTTGTATAAGATTGTCTAATGTGGCACCCCACTGGTCAGTGCGCCACAGTAGGGGTACTGCACCCACAACAGAGTGTGCAGTATTCCTGTTGCAGGGGAGTGTAAAGTCAACATGAGGTTCCCATCCTAGCACTCATGCACACTAGCCAGGGATGATGGGGTTAAATCTTAGGACAGAGACCCAGTCCCAGAGGGCCGGAGTTTGATGAGGCAGGAGGTCACACAGTGGGATGTAGTCTGAACTGAGGAAGGAAGCAAGGTGGGGGCCCGAGAGAGAGAAGGGTCTCCCAGGGAGGGGGCCTGAGAGAAAAGGCAGCCCAGGCAAGGAAAGAGGATATCCCATACCAGACCGTCCATAGTCCGGGGGAATCCTAGTCCACCAATGGACTACCGGCTCCGAAGAACGGTACAGGTGAGTTCACTTCCTGAGCCGTCGACCCCGGCATTCGTGGGTTTGTTCAGCAACCCCGACATCCCTGTTCAGAACATGCAGTCCACTAGAAGGAACCTGGTAGACAAGTGGGCTGTGCAGGGCAGCGCAAGGGAAGTGAGGAGGCGCAGGACAGAATAGCAGGACGTGGTATTGACAAGAGAAGGTATACTACGGGAACCTCAAAGAGACTTTACCCTCTTCTGTGACTACCAGGCCAGCTACCCGTCTAAAGACTGTTTAAGCTGTAACCTGAAATGCCATCTCAACCGGTTCCAGTAAAGTACCCGTACAGAGTCATAAGGTCTCAGTGTCTCCTTTCATCCTAGACTGCTTCACTGCTCCACAGACTATAGCCAGCACCACCACCACAAGTGCTGACCTGCCCCAGGGACTCAGCTCCTCCTGCAGGGAGCTGCAGCATCCAAGCTGCAGTACCATCGTTTCTGGAGGTCTGAAGCGGCGCTGGTGAACCTCACCAGAATTTGCAGGTGGCGTCACGACAAACTTTTATTCCCTTTTCCACAACTCCCCCAATTTTTAGGCTGACCACTAGGGCCACAGGTCCGGGCAGGCCACCGGTGACATTCCTGCAACTCCATGCCCGGGTACCGAGTCCCCATAGGCCCTTGGGTGCATCATCTAACAAACCAGGACTCATCTGCAGGGGAAGTCACCAACACAAACACGGAGTTCTTTTTCAGCAGTCTGTTACTAAACATTACACACAGTACTTTCAACACGATACTTTAGGGCACACTTTTTCCTTGGGTTCCTCCATAACCTTGGCTACTACAGAGGTTGCTGGTCCATCCTCCTCCACACTGCTTAGCATTACACTCCTGCACATCAGACTCTTTAAGTAGTCGTCAACTCAAGGTCAGCGTCCCACCCACAGGGGTTCATTCACTAATGATACAACCTTCGACTGAAGTGCAGACTATTCAGCTCATCTAACGTTCATTACAGTATCAACAGGTTCTCTCATGTCTATGCCAAGCATCCTCCTAAGGACTTGTACTATTGGAGTCAGACAGCTGACAGGAAAGTCTGTTTAGAGTCCAGGGACTGGAGCACCTTGCAGTGGAACAGAGCTTGTTCTCTACGTCCTCACTACTTGAGTCCTTCCCAGGAGCTCTATTCTCTCTGTTCACATTTGGGAATTGTAGCGCCTTGCTCACACAGGTAGCCACAGACATCCCTACTGCACAGCTGGGTTTCCACAGCAGGTACCTACTACATGCAACACCTTCCACCTCAGCACAGTAGGGGGAGCTATACTCACTGACTTTAGGTGAGTTCCTCTATAAATACTGCTGCTGGGGGAGGAGTTAGAGTGTGCAGATGCTAGGAGTGCTGCGAAGACGTCCTGGTGATCGGTGCCGGGGTTAGGCCCGAACCAGTGTCCCGGAGTGGCCCTTCTACGTTGAGCCAAGCCTAGGAGTGGGGACAGAAAGCAAGGAGGAGAGCCACGGGAGTGAGGAACCGGTGGAGGTTTGCCCAAGGCGTACCAGACTTTGGGGGTCTGCACCTGCAGGATTACTTCAAGACTGTAGAAAACCCCGTCCCACCGTGAAGACTTTATTCACCCGATCCTCCTGCGTACCCAAGGAAAGGGAGCCAGACACCGCAGTGTACCACAGCGGTGATCAAGGAGGGTAACCCGTGGACTGCACAGGAGTAGGGAGAGTAGAGACCAGAGGAAGTGAGGAGGCCAGTCTGGCTGCAAGCAGACAGGGCTTCAGGAACTGTAGAGAAGCTGAGGAGGCTTAATACCCACTTGCTGTGGAAGCTCACTGTGCACCTGGTCACACGACAGTGCCCTGGACTTCTTAACCTGCTAATCCCACCAGTAAAAGGGACTTACTACAGTGTGTGTGCGCGTCATTCTTCTTCGTTCCCAGTGCCCCTTATAGACTGCTCCACCACTCCCAATCCCGACTTAAAGTTCCACTCCAAGCTGCCCCTTCACACTACGCTGCCCCGGAGGCCCAGCTCCACCTGTAGGGGGCTTTGCCAACTCAGTCGCATTACCATCACCCTCAGGAGGACCGTCGAGGTGCTGGTGACCCATCACCAGGTACTACAGGTGGAGTCACATGACAAACTCTTATACCCTGTACATAACCCCTTATTGAAGTGTCACCCTGGCCACGGGCTCAGGCGCTGCTACCCGTGACATCCCCATGAAAGCACCCACCGAGCCTGATACCCGAGTACCCCAGGGCCTGGGGCTCGACATATCTTTCTGGCGTCACGACATGATCTCGTGCCCAGTATTACCGAGTACTGTGTGCCGTGATTTCAACTATATTGAGTGACTGTTAAAACTACGCCGCCATTGCTGCGCCGAAGAGCGGGAAGAAAGGGGGCGTGTCGGCCTGTAGAGCACGAAACTGAAACCCGCTCCTCACTCAGCCGAGCATTCCCGAGCGCCGCGGCCTAGTCCGGAGATTCACGAACTGTTTAACTGTTTGAACACTGGCTGTAATTCACTAGGGGGGCCTCCAACATGTCGGCCTCTAGTGACGACGACAGTACGGTCGCTGACCCTAGGAATTACCCCGAAGTGCCTATGGCTGCCTCCAAAAGCACTGCCAGCGCCACCGGCGCAATCGCCCCGATCATGCCGATCTCACTCCCATACATCCCGGGGGCTAAGTGCTTGCCCCAGTAAGATGGTCGTCCAGATGCGATGGATGCTTTTAGGAGAAAGATCACTAGTGTCCTGGATATGTATGCGGTGACCGGTCAGCAGCACGCTGCTGTGGTACTCGGACAATTTACTGGCGCAGCAGAGAAAGAGAGTGAGTTCTGGTCTGCTGCTGAATGGAGATCAGCGGACACAATATTTGATAAATTGAGAGCTACCTTTGAGGAGTGCAATGAGGCCGATATACGCATGCGCTTTCATCACTGCTACCAGAGGCCGGGAGATGATATCAGAGCTTACGCCTGGCGCCTAGAGGAAGCATTGCGTGCCCTGATACATGTCAGCCCTGCCAGTATACCTGATGAAAACATGCTCTTGATTGAACAATTCACCCAGGGACTGGTATCCCCCGAGGACAATAAGACTGTACGTTGGTGGTCACTGAACAACCCAGAAGCTGACTTCAACACCCTGAAGGAAATGGCCATTAAAGGGTTGTGGCCAGTAGAGACCCATGAAGTTGCCATCAAACGGTGGTGCAGTGGTGAGGCGCAGGCTACCCCGAAACCAGTACCTGTGTCTGCAGCCACGCACAATGTACAATCTGCTCAGCCTGACAAATATGACTCTCTGCGTGCTGAGATGCGCCAAATGAGCAAGAACATAACTAAGGTGATGGAAGCCCTACAGCTGCAGCAGAATCAACAGCCAGAGCCAAGACACCAGCCCCGACCTCAACCGCTGATTTCACTTACTGACAGTCCAGAGGATGTACCCTGGATGAGAGCGAAGCAAGCCACAGCGTACCGAGGGAGAACCACCGACCGCTACAGCTCCACTGGGGAGCCCATCTGCCGTCGCTGTAACCGAACCGGCCACATCGCCAGGGGCTGCCCTTTAAACGGGCAGACCCTGGGGGCCGGGGCCAAACCTCAGGAGTAACTCAACAGGGCCCAACCACCTGGTACAAGACCTTCATCGGACAGAGGCCGTTCCTGTCAATTGTACTAGATGGCATCCCGACACCTGCTCTGCTGGACACCGGGTCACAGGTGACCACCATCCCCTATATCCTTTATAAGAAGTACTGGGCTGATGCAGAACTGAAACAGCCTGAAATAGACTTTAATCTCAATGCGTCTAACGGTGAATCGATTACTGTAATGGGGGTTAGGGAAGTACCAATAAAGGTGGGGAGGGTGGAATTGCAGAACCAAGTGGTCATAGTCGTAGCAGAAGCCAGTAATGCAAATGACGCGTCTGTCTCAGAGGCCCCAGACCCCCGCAGGGGATGTGGCCATTTTCTTGAGAGAGAAGGAGGCCCGGCCATGAGTGTACGGGTCATGGCTCAGGCTGTGCGCACCATGGAGCGAGCAGGGCCTGCCCCCCGCCAGCATCGAGTCTCTGACTGAGTGGCACAGAGAGGGGGGCCCCAAACTCGGAGCGTCCGGCCCTGCCCACCCGCTCTCACTCAGAGAGACTATAGGGGCCCCTGGGGGTCCGGGGCCCGCCCAGTGCACCTGGCCACGCCCACCCCACTCAGCGCCGGCGGTACGCGGAAGACAGTTGCCGAACGGAAGCGGTGTCAGTCTGGGGCTCAGGTATGGGGATGCCGCCGGGCTCCGCCTCCTGCTGCACTGCCTGAGGTCGCCCCCCTATTGTTTTCCACATGAAGAGCAGAAGCACATTACATAGCTGCTCTGTGCTTACAGGACCTGTGATGACGTCACATGGAGGGGAGGAGCCAGGGGTCACATGATCAGTTCCTCAGTGAAGCAAGCCATGCTGGATGAGGTAAACTATCTGTGTGGTCAGAAGGGATTTACAGTGTGGATGTTGCAGAGCAGAGTGTGTACGAGGTGTGCGGAGCAGTGCTGTGTGTGTACGAGGTGTACGGAGCGGAGCCGAGTGTGTACGAGGTGTACAGAGCGGAACCGAGTGTGTACGAGGTGTACGGAGCGGAGCCGAGTGTGTACGAGGTGTACGGAGCAGAGCCGAGTGTGTACGAGGTGTACAGAGCAGAGCCGAGTGTGTACGAGGTGTACGGAGTGGAGCTGTGTGTACGAGGTGTACGGAGCAGAGCCATGTATGTACGAGGTGTACGGAGCGGAGCCGAGTGTGTACGAGGTGTACAGAGCAGAGCCGAGTGTGTACGAGGTGTACGGAGCAGAGCCGAGTGTGTACGAGGGGCAGAGCCATGTATGTACAGGTGTACGAGCGACGAGTGTGTACGGGTGTACAGAGCAGACCGAGTGTGTACGAGGTGTACGGAGCAGAGCCGAGTGTGTACGAGGGCAGAGCCATGTATGTACGAGTGTACGGAGCGGACGAGTGTGTACGAGTGTACGGAGCGAGCCAAGTGTGTAGAGGTGTACGGGCGGAGCGAGTGTGTACGGGTGTACGGAGTGGAGCCGAGTGTGTAAGAGGTGTACGGAGCGAGCGTGTGTACGAGGTGTACAGAGCGGAGCTGAGTCTCTACAGGTGTACAGAGCGGAGCCGAGTCTGTACAAGGTGTACGGAGCAGAGCCACTGTGTACGAGTGTGCGAAGTGGAGCGGTTGTGTACAAGGTGTACGGAGCGGAGCCGTGTTGTATGGGTGTACAGCAGAGCTGTGACGAGTGTACAGAGCGAGCGAGTGTGACGAGGTGACGGAGCAGAGCGAGTGTGCGATGTGTACAGGCGGAGCAAGTGTGTACGAGTGTATGGAGCGCGGGTGTACGAGTGTCAAGCAGAGCCGAGTGTGTACGAGGTGTACGGACGAGCAGTGTGTCGAGGTGAAAGGCGGAGCAGTGTGTACGAGGTGTGGACAGAGCGCGTGTGTACGAGGTGTCAGAGCAGGCCGAGTGTGTACGAGGTGTACGACGGCCGTTTGTACAGGTGTATGAAGCAGAGCCGCGTGTGTACGAGGTGTAAGAGCATAGCGCGGTTAGAGGTGTACGGAGCAGAGCGCGTGTGTACAAGGTCGGAGCGGAGCCGAGTGTTATGAGGTGTACAGAGCAGAGCCAGTGTGTACAAGGTGTCCGGAGGGAGCGAGTGTAACGAGTATACGAGAGCCGTGTGTAGGGTGTACAGAGCGAGCCGGTGTGTACAAGGTGTCCGGAGCGGAGCCGAGTGTGTACGAGGTGTACGGAGCGGAGCCGAGTCTTACAAGTGTACAGAGCGGAGCGAGTCTGTACAAGGTGTACGGAGTAGAGCCACTGTTACGAGGGTGCGAAGTGGGCTGTATGTGTACGAGGTGTACGGAGCGGAGCCGGTGTGTGTAGAGGTGTACGGAGCAGAGCCGTTGTGTATGAGGTGTACGAGCAGAGCCGTGTGTGTACAAGGTGTCCGAGCGAGCCGAGTGTATACGAGGTGTACAGAGCAGAGCCACGTGTGTACAAGGTGTCCGGAGCGGAGCGAGTGTATACGAGGTATACAGAGCAGAGCCGTGTGTACGAGGTGTACAGAGCGGAGCCGCGTGTGTACAAGGTGTCCGGAGCGGAGCCGAGTGTGTACGAGGTGTACGGACGGAGCCGAGTCTCTACAGGTGTACAAGCGGAGCGGTCTGTACAAGGTGTACGGAGTAGAGCACCTGTGTACGAGGTGTGCGAAGTGGAGCTGTATGTGTACGAGGTGTACGGAGCGGAGCCGTGTGTGTATGAGGTGTACGGAGCAGAGCCGTGTGTGTATGAGGTGTACGGAGCAGAGCCGTGTGTGTATGAGGTGTACGGAGCAGAGCGCGGTGTGTACGAGGTGTACAGAGAGGAGCCGCATGTGTACGAGGTGTATGGAGCGAAGCCGGTGTGTACGAGGTGTACAGAGAGCTGAAGTCCGAGCGAGTGGTGTACGACGGTGTACAGTGCAGAGCCGGTGAGTGTGTACTAGTGAGTGTACGGAGCAGAGCCGTTGTGTACGGAGGCGGAGCGACGGTGTGTGTACAAAGTATACGGAGCAGAAGCCGTGTGATGTGTCGGAGCACCGTGTGTGTATGAGGTGTACGGAGCAGAGGCCGCGTGGGTGTACGAGGTGTTACGGAGCGAAGCCGAGTGTGTACGAAGGTGTATGGGAATGGAGCCCGTGTGCACGGAGCGGAGCCGTGTGTGTACGAGGTGTACAGAGAGGAGCCGAGTCGTGTACGAGGTGTATGATGCGGAACCAAGTGATGTACGTGGTGTATGGAGTGGAGCCGAGTGTGTACGAGGTGTACAGAGCAGAGTCGAGGTGTGCGAGGTGTACGGAGCGGAGCCGAGTGTGTACGAGGTGTACGGAGCGGAGCCGAGTGTGTACGAGGTGTACGGAGCAGAGCCGACGTGGGTACGAGGTGTACGGGAACGGAGCCACGTTTGTACGGAGCGGAGTCATGTGTGTACGAGGTGTACGGAGCAGAACTGTGTTTGTATGAGGTGTCCGTAGCGGAACAGCGTGTGTCCGAGGTGTACGGAGCGGAGCCGAGTGTGTATGAGATGTGTGGAGCGGAGCTGAGTCTGTGCAAGGTGTACAGAGAGGAGCCGCTTGTGTGTACGAAAGTGTGCGGAGTGGAGCTGTATGTGTACGAGGTGTGCGGAGTGGAGCCGAGTGTGTACAGAGCGGAGCCGTGGTGTGTCGAGGTGTACGTAGCGGAGCCGCGTGTGTACGAGGTGTGCGGAGCCGAGTGTGTACGAGGTGTACGGAGCAGAGCCGAGTCTGTACAAGGTGTACGGTGCGGAGCTGCCTGTGTACGAGGTGTGCGGTGTGGAGCTGTATGTGTATGAGGTGTGTGGAGCGGAGGCGAGTGTGTATGAGGTGTGCGAAGCAGAGCCGAGTGTGTACGGAGCAGAGCCGCGTGTGTACGAGGTGTACGGAGCAGAGCCACGTGTGTACGGAGCAGAGCCGCGTGTGTACGGAGCGGAGCCGTGAGTGTACGAGGTGTATGGAGCGGAGCCGCTTGTGTACGAGGTGTACGGAGCGGAGCCGCATGTGTACAAGGTGTGCGGAGCCGCATGTGTACAAGGTGTGCTAAGCCCAGTGTGTCCGAGGTGTACGGAGCAGAGCCGCGCCTGTATGAGGTGTACGGAGCAGAGCCGCGTGTGTCCGAGGTGTACGGAGCAGAGCCGCGCGTGTATGAGGTGTACGGAGCAGAGCCGCGTGTGTACGAGGTGTATGGAGCGGAGCCGCGTGTGTACGAGGTGTATGGAGCGGAGCCGCGTGTGTACGAGGTGTACGGAATGACAGTGCAGTGTTGATCCAGCAGCAGCCATACCATGCTTATACACTGGTTGTGGGTCACAAAACCATACCAGGTGAACAGCTTCTTTTTGTCCTACTGGAGTTGTCTCAAGGATAAGACTCTATTGCACTCTCCTTCCTTCCCCACAGTTTCTGACTTGACACTTGTCACACCACTAACACTACTACTAAACTAACATGGAGTCTGTCCTCTACTCCTAGAGACTAGCTTCACCCCCAGTGGGCTGATCCCACTACTTATCTACTGCTTACCCTATAGTCAGCAGCTGAACAAGCTTACTATCTTACTACACACTATATCTTACACTAGCACTGACTATACCTATTCTGTACATCACTATTCCATAGATAACATTCCTACACCTTATACTAACATTATGAACATCGCTACCTCATATGACACACTACATAATATAGAAATATCACATAATGCTGTATACATAGAAACATAACATAGTTCACACTACAACATAATAATGCTGTTGGTATCTTTAGCACTAAGAGTGCGTCACAAAAGGGCACTACACCCCTGACCGAAGGTGTCGTATTCTTTGTTGTAGTAATGAGTAGGATAATGCTGAAGCTCTAGCAGCACATGCAACACTAAGGTACCTTTACACGCCGCTACAGAAGGTTAGAAACAGCCGGGTGTCGGAGACAATTGTATCTTGCA
This sequence comes from Allobates femoralis, assembly GCA_033576535.1. Taxonomy (NCBI): domain Eukaryota; kingdom Metazoa; phylum Chordata; class Amphibia; order Anura; family Aromobatidae; genus Allobates; species Allobates femoralis. Next base: position 17,719,932 of record JARQOC010000006.1, read on the forward strand.
CTGTCAAAACAACCCGAGGTAGCGGCGTGTAAATCAGGTTGTTGCCACACGTCACAGTCGACACCTGTTTCAGAGCAGTGCTCTAAAACACTTTGGTTTCAACCCGATGGTAGCGGCGTCTAAATGAGGTACAGGAAGGTTTTTTCGCCACCTAGTTAACTCCCTGGGGCGTGACACAGCCTCCGGGATACCGCGCCCCATCAGCGATCATTGGTGGAAGCTCCTGCGTTACAATTGGTTGTTGCTGCATAGGGCGGCATATTTAAGGAGCTGATCAGTCACACTACACATAGCGTCATGTATTAGTCAGCCTCCTGCGCTGGCTGGCCAATCATGATGCTATAGCATTGTCCAATCACCGTACGAGCATCGCGTAATCCACAATTCTGGCACGCCTATGTGTTGTCCCTGCTGCACCAGGTCCTCCCATATTACCTTCTGTAGCGGTGTGTAAATGAGGGAAGGTGCTCTACAGAAGGTAACTTGTGGCACCCGTCGGTGCCTCCAGAGATAGATTCAACCTTCTGTAGAGCACTTTGTAGCGGCGTGTAAAGGCGGTATCAGGTACCGTTAGCAACCGTTGGAACGTACTCGTGCACGTGAGACACCTGGTTGTTTCCAACCTTCTGTAGCGGCGTGTAAAGGTACCATTATGGCCACTTTACACGCGGCTACATTTCTAGCTTATCCACAGGTAACTTACTGGCTGCAGTGAAATCATGGAGACAAGGTTCTATCTTGTTGCTGTGTACAAATGGCATAATGTCTCCATGATTTCACTGCAGCCAGTAAGTTACCTGTGGATAAGCTAGAAATGTAGCTGCGTGTAAAGTGGCCATTAGTGTTAGAGGACCAATTAGACGCCCATTACTAGGGTAACCGGTCCTGGTGGGAGGAGAGGCTAGGCTATATAGCAGTGGGGAAAGCAGCAAGGAGTTAGATCAGGAAGTGATTAGTGATGGGCGAATCCTAAATTACTCGGAATCGCTTGACTCTAGCGAGTCCGAGCCCAGGACTCGCTACTCGTTGCAAGTCTAGCGAGTCCAATGTTAATGAATGGGGAAGCGAGTAATAGCGAGTAGTGTGAGATTTACAACTCGCAGATGTGTCTCGGAAGCTTCAGCCTGAAGCAATCCTAGTTTTGTCATTTATTTGCATTGCTCGTTTACTTTGTAAGTAATCGCTGACTCGCACAGATAAGATCAAGAAAAGACAGCGTCACAGACCTTCGATGGTGAAATTCAAGGCATCCTTTATTCCATGGTCAACAGAAGCGACGTTTCGACCACTGCTGTGGTCTTTATCAAGCTCAGTATGTTTTTTAATTGACCTCTTTAAATAAAGCTCCACCACACCCATAAACCAGTGTAAACCAATCACAAATCACATCTATCAATTAATACAAAACACATAACATATACAGCAGTACATAATAAAATCCCATACAAGGTGTTATATGTGGTTACCCCATCTTTTTACCAGATAAATTATATGTTTTGATAGGCGTAATAGCCTTAATCCAAAGATTATCTAGAACATACTAGCACATGAACAGTTAACACCAGTATCCAATCAGCACGTACCTTTCAGTTACCATACCAACAGCCAGACAATTAAGTATGAATGTTGATAACTTTAGATGCTACATCCTGTGAGGCAATCGGTGGAAGATATAATGCATCATAAAGACATATACAATAACCACATCTATAGATGTTTAAATCGCATGTATAAAAACCAATCCTGCCTCCTCATTCAATAAGGACCCTATCATCAGCGGACCATTACCTTAGTAGCCGATCTAGGCACCTATTCTCGGGTGACTGCGTCCGTCTGTCACACGGATCCATATCTACAGTCTCAGATCGGCATGTCTCTCAACATATCCTGTGCGCCGGCCCCCACTTACGCTAACATCTATATGGCTGTCCTGGAGGGTGAACATGTGTACACCTCCCCCATGTGGGGACATGTCAGAGGCTGGCGACGTTACATCGACGACATTTTCTTTGTATGGCTGTTGGTATGGTAACTGAAAGGTACGTGCTGATTGGATACTGGTGTTAACTGTTCATGTGCTAGTATGTTCTAGATAATCTTTGGATTAAGGCTATTACGCCTATCAAAACATATAATTTATCTGGTAAAAAGATGGGGTAACCACATATAACACCTTGTATGGGATTTTATTATGTACTGCTGTATATGTTATGTGTTTTGTATTAATTGATAGATGTGATTTGTGATTGGTTTACACTGGTTTATGGGTGTGGTGGAGCTTTATTTAAAGAGGTCAATTAAAAAACATACTGAGCTTGATAAAGACCACAGCAGTGGTCGAAACGTCGCTTCTGTTGACCATGGAATAAAGGATGCCTTGAATTTCACCATCGAAGGTCTGTGACGCTGTCTTTTCTTGATTTTAATGATTGGTAATAACCGGATGGAACTCTCCGGTGTGGACGTGCGTCCAGGTGCGGACTGATAATTGAAGGTCCTGCAGATTACCTCAGGTGCTGTGACCAGCTAATCCCTTGTATACGTTGTGAGTTCAAGTCAACTTGCACCGAGGTTTATATATCAATATGGATAATCCGGGTCCTATCGGTGGAGGACCCAGTTCCATTGGTCTCTTTTCATATACGGAGGAGGAAGCAGCTAGGATCCTCGCTGACACGAACGTTGATAATTCTTATTTATGTCAGCCTACTACTAAAATGTTGCGGAAGAAATGGGAAAATGAGCATAAGAAATTGGTTTCCTTGGAATTGCATGTGGGCACTTTGATTGAATATCATAAAGCCCATAGGATCCCGCGGGGTTTGAGACCCAATTTGCAACCTACCCTTTTACCAAATAATGCTCTGTTTTGTGCCCGCTTCGAGGCTATTAGTAATAAATATGCCTTCGATATTATGCTCCTTAATATCGAATATTTGAAGAAGGAGATACAGGAGCTGAAGATAAAATTGGAGGGCACTAGGGCACAACTGGTGGAGGCCTCTGAGGAGGAAGAATTAAAGGAGATGGACACTAAGATGATTGATAATTTGCATAAATTCCGGACCGACTTAGAGGATAACAAAAGAAATAAGTGGTTCCGAGATTTGGAGGACTACAACAATGGTCGGGTGTATAAATGGCAATATAAACCCTCTTATTACCCTACGCCTAGACAGAAACCTAACTCAAATTTTCCACGAGGAGGAAGGAGACCAAGAGGCTCAAGGGTGCCAACTGGATCAACGATGCCTAACACTCCACGATCTGATTTTGGATTTACCGGAGAATCGGACTCTACGGACGATGGGACCAGCTCGGTAAACTATCCCCTTTTTTTGGGGGGGAGAGGAAGACCTCAAAATGGCGGAAGAGGAAGCACAGGGGTGGGAGGAAGCACAAGAGGAAGTGCTGTGCCACCCCAGACGAGATCCAGGACGAGGAGACGGTAATCATGATTCTTTGGTGGTAAATATATCATCTGTATCTCTTGATGAAGTACAAACCAGAGTGTTATCTAAGGGATTGTCCTTTTGCCCTTCTGGCAGAATTGACTGGTATGAACTGGACAATGACCTATATAGATTCTTTAGACGGCTTAAATTGACTGTTTATTTTTCAGATAAGGAGAAATGTGAACATGATTATCCTACAGATATGTTATGTTTGGGAAAGCTGGATCTCTACCAGAAGAGTGATTTTGACCCTCCTGTGAGCGATCCAGCTGTTGATACTTTCATTAAGTTTGTTAGGGATGATGTATCCAAATTAAGACGTATGGATGTTTTTAACAGAAATCCAAACATGACGGGGGCAGAATTGAAGGCCCTTGGAACATTAGAACAGAATGTGTCCATCACCATCAAGCCCGCGGACAAAGGTGGGGCTGTGGTGGTGATGGACACATTCAAATATATTGGGGAGATTGAACGTCAATTGTCTGACGCCGAAGTTTATGAGAAATTGAGTTCCAATCCAACAAAAAAATTTTTGAGTGAATTGAAGAATATGGTTGATGAGGCTCTATTGAACGGTATTATTGATCGTAATTTGGCAGAATATTTGATCCTTGACACCCCAATTATACCAATGTTGTATACGATCCCGAAAATACACAAGAACTTGAATGACCCTCCCGGGAGACCCATTGTGTCCGGGAGGGGGTCTTTATGTAGTAGGGTGGCAATCTTTTTGGATCGTCTCCTGAGGGAATTTGCTATACAAGCACCTTCCTTCATACGCGACACCAGCGACTTTATTGGATCTTTGAACTCCATTGAAGTCGATGATGATTCTTGGTTGGTATCATTCGATGTGGTATCATTATATACCTCCATTAAACACGAGAGGGGATTGAATGCCGTCGATGTGACGCTCGCGGCCTCTGACATGCCTCCGAGGTGTGCACGGTTCGCCCTGGCGCTGCTTGGGTTCATCCTTGAGAGGAATTACTTTCTCTTTGGGGATGATCACTATCTGCAGCGCCGAGGGACAGCCATGGGGTCCAATGTGGCCCCCACTTACGCTAACATCTATATGGCTGTCCTGGAGGGTGAACATGTGTACACCTCCCCCATGTGGGGACATGTCAGAGGCTGGCGACGTTACATCGACGACATTTTCTTTGTATGGAAGGGAGACAGGGAGGGTCTAAATGTCTTTTTCGACTCTCTTAATAATATTTACCCTGAGTTGAAATTCACAATGGAATGTTCCCGTGATAACATACAATTCTTAGATACGTTAGTATACAAGAATGGGAACAGACTACAGACGGATCTTTTTGTTAAAAAGACCGATAGGAATAGTACCCTCCTGTACACAAGTCAACACCCACATAGGATGGTCCAATCTTTACCCTGGAGTCAACTTTTAAGGGTGAGAAGGATAGTTTCTGATGAGGATAGGGTAGATATGAGATTGGAAACTATGTGTGAAAGGTTTCTAAAACGGGGGTATCCTAGGGCTATTGTGATGCAATATAAGGAAAAAGCCATAAATGTAAGGAGAGAAACATTATTGACTCCTAAAATAAAGATCAGGGAGGACAAGAGGATCCCATTCGTTACCAACTATAACCATTTGAGTGGTAGATTGAGTAGTATTGTACGTAGACACTGGCCTCTACTAAGTAGAGGCCGTGAGATTGAACAATTTTCCAACCAACCACTATTCTCGTATAGGAGGAATCGTAACATTAAGGACAGGATTGTTAAAACAGATGTGGGTAGTTCCAGAAGGGATGTACAGAGGACATTGAGCACCCCCAGCTTGGGAAATTTCCCATGTCTGGGTTGTGCACAATGTGGTAACATGGTAAAGGGACAAACGTTTTTTCACCCCAGGTCCGGCAGGAAATATATGATTAAGAAAAGGTATACCTGCAATAGTGACTTTGTAATATATCTTATTTCCTGCCCTTGTGGTCTCCTCTATGTAGGAGAGACCACAATGGCTGTTAAGGATAGAATTTCTAAACACAAGAGTACTATTAGGACCAACAGGGTGGAATTGCCGGTGCCTCAACATTTTAACGACAGTGGACATTCGGTCAATCAGTTACGATTCAGGGTGATAGATGATGTCCCAATGCCACGGAGAGGGGGTGATAGGTTGGCCCTGCTTCAGGATAAAGAAAGAAGGTGGATATTTGAGCTGGACACATTACACCCAAAGGGTTTGAATATTGAATATAATCAAAAAAAGTGTTTATTAAGGTAAATCAGTGTAATGGAACCTGCTGCTGATAACTCTGTTTGTTTTTATTTTTTGTATTCTCTTTTAGCTGCACTTGATTCGTATAATGAGGTGTTGGGGTACCCCTTAAGATAAGTTATGGATGAATATGTATTGTTTTTGTTATCCAATAACGAGGAGTAATGATAATGATGGAATATGGACATTTTTCATGGACATTTAGTACAGTACTTGGGATTTCATTCAACATGGTTGTCTATGGATAGTAATAAGCATGTATTATGGGTGTTATAAACTAATCAGTTCAGGTTTACACCAGTGACCTTCAGTAGGAACCATGTTGTCGTTATGTATAACCATGAGATGATGTAGCCTGGTCTTGGTGATGGTAATCGGTGAGAAGGGTTATTACACAATAGACTCAGGCGTAGTATGAGATAACTGACTAGTGGTAGTAGATTGGATTGATTGAGTGACTATATAACGGGTACTATACAATAGGTTCTATTGGATAGAGTTAATACTATAGATGGCTGAGAATAGCTAGTGTGATGGTGCATAGACAGGAGATACATTCGGTGCTGAGGGAGGATGAGCGGTTTCCTTGGATAGGGTGACATCGCTGAACCTATCAGTGCGCTTATTGTGGGTGATTGTATTGGACCCAGCCATTGGTCTAGGCACGATATACTATGGAGTAGGTAACTAATAGATGGTGATAGGAGCGTCTGGTCAGGTGATGTAAACACAGGGAAGGTCGAGCGTGATAGGTTGGTGGTGATAAGGAGGCGGTGCCCGCGCTGTGTTGACCTATTAGAGACAGTTTGCCAACAGGACAGTAATGGCTTGTGATGAATCGGGAGACGCGATTGGTTGCTGAACGGGAACGCACTGAGCATGCGCACTGGCCCCCAGCGTGTTGTACATGGCTGGTGAATGTAGCCGGCGCACAGGATATGTTGAGAGACATGCCGATCTGAGACTGTAGATATGGATCCGTGTGACAGACGGACGCAGTCACCCGAGAATAGGTGCCTAGATCGGCTACTAAGGTAATGGTCCGCTGATGATAGGGTCCTTATTGAATGAGGAGGCAGGATTGGTTTTTATACATGCGATTTAAACATCTATAGATGTGGTTATTGTATATGTCTTTATGATGCATTATATCTTCCACCGATTGCCTCACAGGATGTAGCATCTAAAGTTATCAACATTCATACTTAATTGTCTGGCTGTTGGTATGGTAACTGAAAGGTACGTGCTGATTGGATACTGGTGTTAACTGTTCATGTGCTAGTATGTTCTAGATAATCTTTGGATTAAGGCTATTACGCCTATCAAAACATATAATTTATCTGGTAAAAAGATGGGGTAACCACATATAACACCTTGTATGGGATTTTATTATGTACTGCTGTATATGTTATGTGTTTTGTATTAATTGATAGATGTGATTTGTGATTGGTTTACACTGGTTTATGGGTGTGGTGGAGCTTTATTTAAAGAGGTCAATTAAAAAACATACTGAGCTTGATAAAGACCACAGCAGTGGTCGAAACGTCGCTTCTGTTGACCATGGAATAAAGGATGCCTTGAATTTCACCATCGAAGGTCTGTGACGCTGTCTTTTCTTGATTTTAATGATTGGTAATAACCGGATGGAACTCTCCGGTGTGGACGTGCGTCCAGGTGCGGACTGATAATTGAAGGTCCTGCAGATTACCTCAGGTGCTGTGACCAGCTAATCCCTCGCACAGATAAGAGTCCTGTCTCCTCTGTGCTGGCTGCCAGCTCCAGGGTCCTAGAGCCTGCCTGCTGCCTGATGTAGCAGTGCAGAGATTGTTCTCAGTCTGCTCATTCCCTGTGTACAGACATGAATGTCTGTGCACAGAGATGATGTAGCAGTGCTGAGATTGTTCTCAGTCTGCTCATTCCCTGTGTACAGACATGAATGTCTGTGCACAGAGATGATGTAGCAGAGCTGAGATTGTTCTCAGTCTGCTCATTCCCTGTGCATAGAGATCTATATCTATACACAGGGGATGTAGCAGAGAGGACATCGCGTTTTGGACTGCGTCGGACGGAAGAGGATTTTTTTAATTAAAGATGGAGTCCCTAATGGCTTTTTTTTTTATTTCTAATAAAAATTTTTCTTTGTGTTGTGTTTTTTTTAAAACAATTTAATAGAAATTCATGGCGGTCATGTCTAATATTGGCGTGACCACCATAAATTTCGGGCTTAGGGCCAGCTGATAATACAAAGCTGGCCCTAACCTCTTTATTACCCAGCGTGCCACCGCTACCAGGGCCGCTGGAAGAGCGGGGTTCAGCGTCAGAGGATGGCGCTTCAATGAACGCGCCATCTTCTGGGGCGGCTGCGGGCTGCAATTTGCAGCGGGGGGTGCCCAGAAAGCTTGGGCATCCCTGCGCTGCGGATTCCAGCCCCCAGCTGCTTAGCTGTACCTGGCTAGACATAGAAATTGCGCGGAGCCCCACGCATTTTTTTTAAATTATTTCATGAAATTCTGAGATTCTGACTCTGAGACTCTGACTCTGAAATTCATTAAATAATTTTAAAAAAATGCGTGGGGCTCCGCGCAATTTCTATGTCTAGCCAGGTACAGCTAAGCAGCTGGGGGCTGGAATCCGCAGTGCAGGGATGCCCAAGCTTTCTGGGCACCCCCCGCTGCAAATTGCAGCCCGCAGCCGCCCCAGAAGATGGCGCGTTCATTGAAGCGCCATCCTCTGGCGCTGAACCCCGCTCTTCCAGCGGCCCTGGTGGCGGTAGCACGCTGGGTAATAAAGGGGTTAATACCAGCTTTGTTATACAAGCTGGTATTAAGCCCGAGATTCTTAATGTCAGGCCATGTTTGACCCAGCCACTAAGAATCTCCAATAAAGGGTTAAAAAAACACAGAGAAAATTTTTTATTTGAAATAAAAAAAAAAGCCATTAGGGACTCCATCTTTAATTAAAAAAATCCTCTTCCGTCCGACGTAGTCCAAAACGCGATGTCCTCTCTGCTACATGCACAGGGAATGAGCAGACTGAGAATAATCTCAGCACTGCTACATCATCTCTGTGAGCAGGCAGGTTCTAGGACCCTGGAGCTGCACAGAGAAGACAGCTGGACTCGGCTCGCAAAGAAACAGCAGTTACTTTGCGAGTTTCCCTGCTATCACTGGCACAGTAGCCAGTGATGACTCGCACGAGTCCAATGCAAACAATGGCAATCCTAGTTTTGTCAGCGTTTCTGACAAAACTAGGATTGATATTGATTTGCATTGGACTCGTGCGAGTCATCACTGGGAAACTCGCCGAGTACCGAGTCCTGCGAGTCCCTTACTACTCGCCGAGTAACGAGTCCTAGCGAGTAGATTCGCCCATCCCTAGAAGTGATAACTGAGAAGCCAGAGCCGTGCAGCACAGAGAAGCAAAGTGAAAGCAGCAGATGTAGCAGAGTTGGAGAAGCTACAGAACAGCAGAGAGAAACTAACGGGGAAGGCACCTCAACCTGGTGACCCAGAAGAGAAAGGGACCAAGAATAGAACGGGTAACTGAATATCCTTGCCCAGTCCAAACTCGGAGTACCGGCCCTGACAGTCCAGCAGGCTACATCCCTGAACCACAAACCCGGAGTGTTCGATGTATCTATAGGAGCACGATCCATCAGCCAACAAGCATCGCAGCCTATACCAGGAGCACCCACCATTGAGGGCCAGGGACTGCATAAGAGAGACGTCCGCAGCGGTAACCCAAACGAGGGTCTTCAGTGCTACCATACGGGTATAGCAGGGCAGCAGAGCAAGGGACAGACAGTGATAGAGAAGGAACACCAGAGGAGCTTCAGAGGGATGCTGATTGCAAGAACCACCCGGTCCACTGCCTTAGCCGACACCATCGCATACCTTGTAAAGTTTCAGTTTACCGGAGTAAAGAACCCGTGCAGAGTGAGCAGCGTGTCAGTGTCTTCTTCCTTGAACTGCTATTGATCTGCCTTGCTCCACAGTGACTGCGCTGCTGTGGTCCTCCGTTCCTACTTCCAATACCCCAGGGCACCGCTCCTCCTGTAGGGAGCCACACAATCCAGCTGCCGCCCATTACCCCGGAGGTTCCCGCTGCGCCGGTGCCATCACCGGAACCTACAGGTGGCGTCACGAACAAAACTTTGTTTCTTTATTATTTTTCTTTTCCCCTTTTTGCATTGACCACGAGAGCCACAGCCTCAGGCACCGCCACCCATGACCCCCAGACTGCGCCTGAGTTCTGAGTCCCCTGGTCTGGGTGAGTCACATACAATAGTAGACAACCCTCTTAGAAGCTCACTGACTGGTGTGCAACATGGCCACATGCGGGAACTCCACATTACACATATTGGCAAGACTTTGTGAGCAGCAGAGGGCAGTGGATGAATACCAGCTACAACATGCCCATCAGTATTCTGATTACCCTCCGCACACATTAAACAATCATCAAGCGGCCCTCGCTCCAAATATTAAGAAGGTTAACAGGTGGGGTGGCCTTCACTCATAATGTTTAGAGTGTTATCATGTGACTCTTGATCTTAATTTTCCCAGGGTGTGTATGATACCGTCCTTCATAATTTTTTCAGACTGTGTATTATTATTATTATTATTATTATTATTATTATTATTATCTATTTATGTAGCGCCATTAGGTTCCATGGCACTTTACATGAGGATGAGGGAGACAAGTACACTGACCCTAGATAATCAGGACATACAGCTACAGGAGGGGAGGGGACCCTGTCCATGAAGGCTCACAGTCTACGAGAGTGTATGAGGCCTACCTTTAGAATTCTCTTATATATATATCTATACCTCCCAGGGGTAAATGTTTTTGAGCCCTTGCACTTGGTGCATAGGCTTTACCAGTCTAGGAGTCCCTTTCCTTAAAAATGGTGAAAAAAATGTCTGAGGGCATGCTCTACGTGTCATCCAGGGTGTATTGCAGTCCTTCGTTCTAATTTTGGCATTCCTTGCACTTATGGTGGGTTTACATGTTGCGATATCGGCGTCCAACTCCGACCAAAAGTCATGTGGTTCGTGCGTTGGCCCCGATATTGTTCGTGCGTTGTATGGTATAAATGACCAATACGATGCACGAACAATGCCAAAACGATATCGGGGATCGAATGAGCGTGCTCTCCAACGGGCCGATATTGGATGGAGGTTGTGGCCGGATCGTGCTGTGTAAACGCCCAACTACGATGTGCAGTACAACGTCCCCTATCCTCTCCATGTTAAATAGTCGTTCCTGGGTCAGCCGTACAATGGGGGCGTAGACATCGTAGAGACGTTGTATGCCAATATTGCGCTGTGTAAATCTCCAATGCGATCTTGGAAATCCAATATCGGACCGACGTTGGGACGTGTAAAGTGGCCATTAGGCCCTTTCAGAAACATCACTAAATCCCCCATAATCATGTAGCTTATACACCGTATATACTCGCGTATAAGCCGAGTTTTTCAGCCCAAAAATTGGGCTGAAAAGTACCCCCCTCGGCTTATACGCGAGTCAGTGACGGTATACAGCAGCCCCAGCAGCCTCAGTAATCCAGAGCCCCCCCAGCCTTGCTCCGGTCACCTGTAAAGTAAAATATACTTATCACTGTCCCGCTGCCGTCCGCGCCCGCCGCTGCCGACATCCCCGATCCTCCATCTTCATGCGTCTTCTTCCGGTTTCTTGTGTTCGTCGCAGGCAATAACGTCATTGCCGGCGCCGAACACAGGAAGTCGGAAGAAGACGCATGAAGATGGAGGATCGGGGATGTCGGCAGCTGCGGGCGCGGACGGCAGCGGGACAGTGATAAGTATATTTTACTTTACAGGTGACCGGAGCAAGGCTGGGGGGGCCCTGGATTACTGGGGCTGCTGTATACTACCGCTGGGGCTGCTATATACTACCACTGGGGCTGCTATACACTACCGCTGGGGCTGCTATATACTACCACTGGGGCTGCTATATACTACCACTGGGGCTGCTATATACTACCACTGGGGCTGCTGTATACTACCACTGGGGCTGCTGGGGATGCTATATACTACTACTGGGGCTGCTATATACTACTGCTGGGGCTGCTATATACTACCACTGGGGCTGCTATATACTACCACTGGGGCTGCTGTATACTACCACTGGGGCTGCTGGGGATGCTATATACTACCACTGGGGCTGCTATATACTACCACTGGGGCTGCTATATACTACCACTGGGGCTGCTATATACTACCACTGGGGCTGCTGTATTCTACCACTGGGGATGCTATATACTACCACTGGGGCTGTTGTATACTACCACTGTGGCCGCTGTATACTACCACTGGGGGGGGCCTGTATACCACACTGCTGGGGGCTGTATACCTGTGCTGGGGTCCACCCTCGGCTTATACACGAGTCAATAGGTTTTTCCAGATTTTTGGGGCAAAAGTAGGGGGGTCGGCTTATACACGAGTATATACGGTAATGGATATTTGACCGCTCAAGAGGGTTGATCATTGGGAAAGGTCACTCGCCCAAATGAAGGGATTAAAAGGTAATCTTGAAAGACCTCTATCATTTTTAGATCAGAATCAGAGGGAAAGCGGTGAGAATATTCCCAGACAAGATACAATTGTGTAAATTAATTGTACCTCTTAAAGGGATAAACACCCAAGGTTAAACATCATTCAAAAAGGGTGAGTTACAAAAAATGTACAATCTCTATTGAAACAGTCATTAAAAACTTTACAAAAAAAGAAAATATATGTAAATAAAAAAAATACCGGAATTAAAGTTGTTTAGCTAATTGGCAGTAATGAAGGCATTACAAAGAGAAGTGCCTCGGGCAAAAGAGACATCAAGAATTCAACAATGGTATATTCCAACTAAATCAGGAAAAAAATGACTCTTGATTGGCTAGAAAAAAATTATTAAGTCACAAGTAAAGGTCACAGTGCTGAAAATCCACCTAAATGTCCATCAAAAGCCACAATAAAGTGTGATATCACTATAGCCCTATGGACTCAATATAATGGTGCCTAAGAGGCTAGCAAGGCCAAGTTCTGATCAAAGTATTACTAAAAATATTTTTGAAATGTTTGTATAGTGCCACATTGGTCAATATCTATACCAGATGGGGAGGACCCTAAATGCTCTATATCAGTAAGATGTTAATGATCTATATGGTATGAAAAGACACATATATCTGAATTCTGAAGGGCAGTTACTGCCCAACCATGGAGCCCTAAATATAGGGATGCCTATTTCAAAACAATATAGGGCAGAGAGACGTGTGTGGAGCCCTAACGGATGAAACCCAAATGGTAAACTGTTAGTGGTGAACTATGGGCCCAAAAGGAAATAAATATATAATAAAATACATAGGGTGGATCAGAAAGCTCCACCAAAATAAAAAAAGGAGGTCTATTCAGAATAAGACAATAAATATAGAGCTATTATAACCCTCCAGACAAGCAGCAAATTGCCATAGTCACAAATCCACTCACTAAGAGTATAAGGGATCACCCATATATGGGACTAGTCCATGCACTATCATAATATCTGCTTCTTCTTATGCTCAGGACTCCCCCTGATGAAGTCCTGAGTGCACGAAACGCGCGTTGGGACCCTGAGATGCACGGTATCACATCAGCATGGTGACATTAGTTTATGTGGTAAGCTTACTATTGTTTAATCACCATTAGATATGGATCTGGACTAAAGTTCTGACTGATTGCTTGCTTCCTTCTTTGCACTAAAAACCCCCAGATATTTTGGCATACTTTGGTATTAAACTGGGACAAATAGGGTTCAGGTAGAGTGGATAGTCTTCCTTTGGTCCTCTTGACTTGTTGACTTAACATCATCACTTGTTGGCAACTATGTCTCATCATCATCTACCTCCTGAGACTCTATTAGGTTTGAATATTACATGGTTCATGGTGAAAGACTGACTTTATTGCTTCTTGAGACACTAATTGAGGTTCTCCACCGTCGTCTTCTGACCTTGGCTGCTCAAATAATTGGACATCACACGATCTCCTAATGACCCTCTTGAAATGTACAGGACGACAGGCCAGAATCAATAAATGGAAATATAAAGAGCTCCTCAGAGTGTCCGAGTGTGGGTCAGTTGTCTCCTGGGACGCTCCATGGTGGGAGGAAGGAGGGTCCGGGTGAGGATTATGTGGTCCAGGCTCTTGGTTAGCGCACCATTAGCAGCACGGTCACTTCCCTGTCCCTTACCTTGTGCATTTTAAATTTGGCATATAATATATGCCTGCAAACGTTCCAGTATTAATAGGAAAATATATACGGTATATAGAAACCTAAAAGGACTTTTGCATTTAGTTTACAGCAGCAGTAACCTATAGAATGACTGTAAAGGTATATGTACACCTACGGTATTTGGTTGCAGAAACAACTTTCTACATAATTTCTGCATCTCTTGGCAAGAAAAGTACAGTGGCAAAAATGCATGTTTTTTTTAATGTGTTTTTATAATGGTTTGAACATTTCATACAGTCATATAAAAAAGTTTGGGCACCCCTCTTAATCTTACTCATTTTTTTGGTTTAAAATTGGGTTTTTGCAACAGCTATTTCAGTGTGATCTATGTAATAACTGATGGACACAGTAATATTTCAGTGTGATCTATGTAATAACTGATGGACGCAGTAATATTTCAGTGTGATATATGTAATAACTGATGGACACAGTAATATTTCAGTGTGATCTATGTAATAACTGATGAACACAGTAATATTTCAGTGTGATCTATGTAATAACTGATGGACACAGTAATATTTCAGTGTGATCTATGTAATAACTGATGGACACAGTAATATTTCAGTGTGATCTATGTAATAACTGATGGACGCAGTAATATTTCAGTGTGATCTATGTAATAACTGATGGACACAGTAATATTTCAGTATGATCTATGTAATAACTGATGGACACAGTAATATTTCAGTGTGATCTATGTAATAACTGATGGACACAGTAATATTTCAGTGTGATCTATGTAATAACTGATGGACACAGTAATATTTCAGTGTGATCTATGTAATAACAGATGGACACAGTAATATTTCAGTGTGATCTATGTAATAACTGATGGACACAGTAATATTTCAGTGTGATCTATGTAATAACTGATGGACACAGTAATATTTCAGTGTGATCTATGTAATAACTGATGGACACAGTAATATTTCAGTGTTATCTATGTAATAACTGATGGACACTAATATTTCAGTGTGATCTATGTAATAACTGATGGACACAGTAATATTTCAGTGTGATCTATGTAATAACTGATGGACACAGTAATATTTCATTGTGATCTATGTAATAACTGATGGACGCAGTAATATTTCAGTGTGATCTATGTAATAACTGATGGACACAGTAATATTTCAGTGTGATCTATGTAATAACTGATGGACACAGTAATATTTCAGTGTGATCTATGTAATAACTGATGGACACAGTAATATTTCAGTGTGATCTATGTAATAACTGATGGACACAGTAATATTTCAGTGTGATCTATGTAATAACTGATGGACACAGTAATATTTCAGTGTGATCTATGTAATAACTGATGGACACAGTAATATTTCAGTGTGATCTATGTAATAACTGATGGACACAGTAATATTTCAGTGTGATCTATGTAATAACTGATGGACACAGTAATATTTCAGTGTGATCTATGTAATAACTGATGGACACAGTAATATTTCATTGTGATCTATGTAATAACTGATGGACACAGTAATATTTCAGTGTGATATATGTAATAACTGATGGACACAGTAATATTTCAGTGTGATCTATGTAATAACTGATGGACACAGTAATATTTCAGTGTGATCTATGTAATAACTGATGGACACAATAATATTTCAGTGTGATCTATGTAATAACTGATGGACACAGTAATATTTCAGTGTGATCTATGTAATAACTGATGGACACAGTAATATTTCAGTGTTATCTATGTAATAACTGATGGACACTAATATTTCAGTGTGATCTATGTAATAACTGATGGACACAGTAATATTTCAGTGTGATCTATGTAATAACTGATGGACACAGTAATATTTCAGTGTGATCTATGTAATAACTGATGGACACAGTAATATTTCAGTGTGATCTATGTAATAACTGATGGACACAGTAATATTTCAGTGTTATCTATGTAATAACTGATGGACACTAATATTTCAGTGTGATCTATGTAATAACTGATGGACACAGTAATATTTCAGTGTGATCTATGTAATAACTGATGGACACAGTAATATTTCATTGTGATCTATGTAATAACTGATGGACGCAGTAATATTTCAGTGTGATCTATGTAATAACTGATGGACACAGTAATATTTCAGTGTGATATATGTAATAACTGATGGACACAGTAATATTTCAGTGTGATCTATGTAATAACTGATGGACACAGTAATATTTCAGTGTTATCTATGTAATAACTGATGGACACTAATATTTCATTGTGATCTATGTAATAACTGATGGACACAGTAATATTTCAGTGTGATATATGTAATAACTGATGGACACAGTAATATTTCAGTGTGATCTATGTAATAACTGATGGACACAGTAATATTTCAGTGTGATCTATGTAATAACTGATGGACACAGTAATATTTCAGTGTGATCTGTGTAATAACTGATGGACACAGTAATATTTCAGTGTGATCTATGTAATAACTGATGGACGCAGTAATATTTCAGTGTGATCTATGTAATAACTGATGGACGCAGTAATATTTCAGTGTGATCTATGTAATAACTGATGGACACAGTAATATTTCAGTGTGATATATGTAATAACTGATAGACACAGTAATATTTCAGTGTGATCTATGTAATAACTGATGGACACAGTAATATTTCAGTGTGATCTATGTAATAACTGATGGACACAGTAATATTTCAGTGTGATATATGTAATAACAGATGGACACAGTAATATTTCAGTGTGATCTATGTAATAACTGATGGACACAGTAATATTTCAGTGTGATCTATGTAATAACTGATGGACACAGTAATATTTCAGTGTGATATATGTAATAACTGATGGACGCAGTAATATTTCAGTGTGATCTATGTAGTAACTGATGGACACAGTAATATTTCAGTGTGATCTATGTAATAACTGATGGACACAGTAATATGTCAGTGTGATCTATGTAATAACTGATGGACACAGTAATATTTCAGTGTGATCTATGTAATAACTGATGGACACAGTAATTTTTCAGTGTGATCTATGTAATAACTGATGGACACAGTAATATTTCAGTGAGATATATGTAATAACTGATGGACACAGTAATATTTCAGTGTGATATATGTAATAACTGATGAACACAGTAATATTTCAGGATTGAAATGAGGTTTATTGCACTAACCAAAAATGTGAAATCTGCATTATTTCAAAATTTGACAGGTGCAAAAGTATGGGCACCTCAACAGAAAAGTGACATTAATATTTAGTAGATCCACCTTTTGCCTCTAGTGGCTTCCTGTAGCTGTTAATGAGTTCCTGGATCCTGGATGAAGGGATTTTTGACCATTCCTCTTTACAAGACAATTCCAGTTCAGTTAAGTTTGATGGTCGCTGAGCATGGACAGCCCGCTTCACAACATCCCACAGATGTTCAATGATATTCAGGTCTGGGGACTGGGATGGCCATTCCAGAACATTGTAATTGTTCCTCTGCATGAATGCCTGAGTAGATTTGGAGCGGTGTTTTGGATCATTGTCTTGCTGAAAGATCCATCCCCGGCGTAACTTCAACTTTGACACTGATTCTTAAAAACCAGTCATCAAGCGTCCCTGGTTCCAAATCTTAAGAAGGTTAACAGGCAGCCCTCACTCATAATTTTTAAAGCGTCATCAGGCTCTTAATTTTTCCAGGATGTGTATGATGTCCTCCTTTAGAATTCTCATACATATATAAATGCATACCTACCAGGAGTAAATGTTTTTCAGCCCTTACACTTAGTGCATAGTCTTTACCACTCTGGGAGTCCCACCCCTTAAAAATGGGGAAAAAAAATTTCTGAGGCCTCCTCTACGTGTCTTCCAGGATGTATTGCAGTCCCTTCTAAATTTGGGAACCCTTGCAATTAGTGCATAGGTTTTATAGGTCTTTTTAACAATTTTAAATAGGACCTGTCACCAACCATGCATGATGATCTAATTACAGCACTGAATACAGCATGTCTGCTGCATTCAGGCAAGGGGTCCCCCATCCCTTGACCCTCCCTGTACCCCGAAATAATAGACTTTGAAAACTTACATACTGGAGCCAAATAGGAGGTGGCTTGTGGCTGGAGCCATTTCTCTTACACTATGAGCGCTGAATCTACTTACAGGTGGACCCAGTGGGATCGGGGGGGCTGCGGCTCTCTCCTTCCCACCGTCAAGTGGGTTCCGGGGCCGACACTCCCTGCTGGGAGTCCCTCAGCCTTGCGGGGTCAGGAGCATCTGGGTCCCGCTTCCTCCATAGTCGGAGGCTCTGGGCGTCCTGTTCCAGCGGCCCCGGCTTCTCACGGCTGCGGGAACCACTCGGCACCAAATCGGAGGTTCTGGATGACGCACTTCCGGTCCACGATTTCCAGAGGGAGATTCAAGCACGGGCTGGAGGTGGGCGCCAGAGGAACACGAGGACATGGCAGGGGACCTGATCTGCCTGGGGGTAAGAGCTGGCGGTGCTGCACTGTACATGTCTGTGTTGGGATGTGTCAAGGTACCATCCTGTCCCAGGCGGTGCCGTGCTGTGCCATGCCAGGCAGACCTGTGAGGCATGCGATGCCTTACCGTGCCATGCTGAGCCATACCGTACTGTACCATGGAAGCCCATGCTGTACTGTACTGGGCTGTGTCGTGCCATACCATGCTGTGTTATGCTGTGCCGTGCCATACTGTTCCTTGCTGTGTCATGCCGTATTGTACCATGCACCGCCATGCTGTACTATACTCTGCTGTGTGGTGCCATACCAGGCTTTGCCATTCTGTGCCGTACCATGCGGTATGGTGCTGTGTAATACTGTACTGTCCATTGCAATGCCATGCTATACCATACTGGGCTGTGTCGTGCCATACCATGCTATGCTATGCTGTGCCGTACCATGATGTCCCTTGCTGTGTCATGCCGTATTGTACCATGCAACGCCATGCTGTACCACACTGTACTGTGTCATGCCGTACTATGCTGTGCCGTGCCATACTGTACCATACTGTGCTGTGCCGTGTTGTACTCTGCAGTGCCAAACCGTACTATGCTGTGTCGGGCTGTACCATAAGGGGCTGTGCTGTCCCCTGCTGGGCCATGCTATGGCATGCGGGGTGAGGCCAGGCCATGCTTAGCAATAGCCATGCTATGACATGCTGTGCTTTGCTGTGCCATTCTGAGCCAGGCTGTGCTGTATTGTTCCAGGCTGGGACATGCTGGTCCGTACTGTGCCAGGCTGTACTTTGCCATGCTGGTATGTGATCTGCTATACTGTGCTATGTTTTTCTGTATCCTGCGATACTATGCCTTGTACCATGCTGTACTAGGATGTGCCGTACTGTACACTTCTGTACCAGGCTGTGATATGCTGTACTGAGCTATGCCGGGCTGTCCTTTGCTGTACGGTGTCATGCGGTGTTATGGTGTACTATGTTGTACCTTGCGGTACTAGGTAGTGTTGTGCCATGATGTGCGGTGACTTGCTGAACTGGACCGTGCTGTGCTCTTCCATGTCTTGCTGTGCTAGACTGTACTGGATCAGGCCGTGCTATACGGGGATAATTCATCACTATCTGATGCCCCTCCGAGATATCCTAGGGATTGGGTCTTCTATTGACTGATCAGTCCTACTTTTGGTGGTGGACAGAAGCAATACGGGTTCCGGAGGCAGTCAGTCTTTGACAAATAAGGCCTGGGAAGCCTCGGCAGCAACTCCAAAATCAAATATTGCTAGATCTATGTGACGAAATGGACTCCTTCAATGTAGAACATATGATGATTTCTTATGTAACCCAGACAGTATGGGAGTTTGTTGCAACTTGTGTGGTGCCCTGCGTCCAGGAGGCCACAAAAGGGAACTGCAGCCAGGTAGGTAGGACAATTGTTGCACATCAACATCCTCACAGCCCACAGAACCCACGTACATTAGATGGCAGCATCCAGCCCCAAGATTGGAGACTTTAGGCAAGCGAGGGGTGGTGGATTTAGAGGAGTGGGTTGGGCAAACACGTAGTCAGGTGACTTGACAGTAGATATAGTGAGGGGGAGGAGGAAGGAGTCAGTAGGCCATAGTAAGCCGACCAGCCAAGACCAGAAGTAGGCCCTGGGTGCCGAGCAGAAAAGACCAAGAGCAGTAAAGACAGAGACCAGCAGCAAGCGGAGGAACACGGCACAGGCCAGAAGACAGCAAAAGGTTGAGCGAAGCTGAGCAGGAGAAAGACTCACACGTCCTGGAAGAGTGAGGTGTAAGGAGCGCAGAATCTGTACCGAGCCAGGGTGAGCCGGAGGAGAGAGAGAGCCTATCCGGAGCCAGATCCCCAGGAGTGTGAGAGGACAGAGAGTGACGGTGATACCCGGGCCCTAGACGTACAGCTGAAGCAACCGACTGCAAGCGGAGTAGCCCTCCTATGATACTGAAAGACATAGAGAGAAAGAGCCTGGTAGAGCCTCACACTTGAGGACTGCTGGAGGCTGGGCTGAGTAGAGTGTCGGCTCTAGAGGGGACCGTAGTTTTACCAGGATCCTCAGACAACATGACGGGGGACCACAGCTACACGTTAGGGTCCCTACCCCAAAGGACAGGCAGCTCAGTGACGACTAGGAAGACCCACAGGGGCCCGAGTCACTGCCATACTGTCCGGAGACACCCACCAAGTGTACACAGAACGTTAACAGCCCGGAAAGGACACAGAGACAGTGTGAGGGGTCACAGAGAGAAAGGCCTGGCTGCAGAGATTAAGGGAACCCCGGAGGGGAGAGTGAGCCCGTGTACTGAGAACTGAGACTTGTAAGAACTGTAACTGAACTGGGAGCTGTGCTGAAAGCTTTGGAAGTAAACACGGAAAACCCTGAATCTGCCTCCCTTGTGTCTCTGCTTGAACGCCATTCCTTCCATACAGGATTACAGCAAATCCCCACCTGCAGAGCCACAGCCTGTCAGCTCCAGCGCAGAGGAAGGATTCCTGCAGCGTCTGCATGGTAAGTGTACTGTACACTCCACAATAGACTTTAGCACTTAGGATACCTTTACATGCGGCTACATTTCTAGGGTGGCTACAGGTAACTTACTGGTTGCAGTGAAATCATGGAGACAAGGTTCTATCTTGTTGCTGTGTACAAATGGAATAATCTCTCCATGATTTCACTGCAACCAGTAAGTTACCTGTAGCCACCCTAGAAATGTAGCCGCGTGTAAAGGTACCCTTACTGCCCCGGGGAACACAGTTCTACCCACTGGAACTATTCCATCTACGCTGCCATTTCATCATCCCCGAGCTTCTGCAGCAGCGGCGGCCCCATCATTGGCCGCACATAGTGGGTGGTGTCACGACTGACAATCCCCTGTAAATATTCCCATTTTATTGTCGAGCCAGGGACACGGTCCGGACCAGGACCACCCGTGATTTCCCCAGTAGCAGACCCGGTCCGGCACCGAGTACCCCTGTCTCAGTGGGCCCGACACTTGGAATATGCCACTCATGGGTTAAGTTCTTAAAATCTGGCCAGACTGTATTTTGTATACCCATTGTTGACGTATATAATGTAATTATATTGCCTCTTTGTATTGTGATTTAATTCCTACCTTGTGAGGGGACACACATTGTTTTTACCAGTCTTGAAGATGTTTTTAAATGTTGACCATTTGTATGTAATCTGCTCAACTTTTTGTCTTAGGAAGGTTAGAGGGACAGAGGCTCAGAAAACCTAATTATGCTAACTGCCCTTTGTATTACTATGTAAATGTATCCTGCTAGGTGCTAGGGAAACCATCTGTATGTGGCTCTCCCTTCACAGGACTTAATACTACTAAAAATATGTTAAATGAGGCTTGAGGTCCAGCCAATGAAAAGACAGTTTTATTCCACCTATTGTGACGTTCCCAATATCCTGCAATGAGGGCTGAAGGTATATAAGGAGATGTGTTCATTAACCAGGGTTAGTTAGATTCTGTCTAGTGACCTCAGTCTAGGGATTTTAGTCCCGGCTAGAGGTACACTGGATTGGATACAGACAGCTAATCTAGGATCTTCGGGTCCAGTTAGCAAGCCATAACCCCAGGCCTAGGCATTTCGGTGCCAACCAAGGGGACCAGAACCAGGACTATAGAACCACAAGGACTTCAGCATCGGATTATCGGATTCGGCTGTGATAAAGACTGCATAAGGATAAGGAAGCAACTCAGGTTGGGACGATACTGTCACCTGGCTACAGACTTTGCTGTGCTATATTCTAATCCCTGGTGAGCCAGCGGAAGGGTGAGACTCTGTTGCCTGTTACATTGTTGTGATTTGCTGGTTATGCGTTATATGCTGTTAACTGTTTGGGGATCCAATAAAGCCTTAACATTGTGATTCCCTCACCCTGTGTTGTCTGAGTAGTGTTCCGCCCACGGTTGAGGAGCTCGGGCGTTCAGTTGGGGATGAGCCCTGGTCCACGTTGTCTTTGTAAAGGCGGCTGGGCCTGCCGACAAGAGCACCCACTGACCCCTGGGTCTCCACAATCTATACCTGTCTGGCAAATTAATTGGAGAGTTGTCTTGGTCGATTCCCCCAGACTTCCATACCTAGCTAGCCCCTTTTTTGTAAGCTAGCTCTGCATTGGTATTTTACTAAGGGGACAAGCTTAGGAAATTCCAGCCCTGTCCACTCCTGTTCCCTGGAACAGGACAGATCTCAAGGGAATTCATAGTTTTTTCCTCTATTTTTCAGGATTATTGCATGGAGGCCCAGGGCTTGATGTCCTTGGCAGTTGCCCAAGTCCCAATGGACGTATGTTTTCTTGTGTCGATTCTTCCTCCGGTCATCGATATAGGTGGTATACTTTTATGTCTGGAAGTCAGGTTCTCCACTACAGGTTCCGGTGTCTTCCTTCAGCCTCTCGTCCGCTCTCAACATTTAAGAAGCTCAGAGCAGTTGTCATGCCTTATCTAGGGCGCAAAGGTATAGAACTCATCGTCTGCTTTGACATTTTCTTGTTAGTGACAGATTCCCCTCAGTTGAGGGCAAGGCATCTGGAGTTGGACTTCTTGAGGCTAGCCTAGTTGGGCTGGTTCCTGAACATTGAAATATGAAATCTTGTCCCGAGGACTTCATGAATCCTTTGGGAGTTTGTCTTGACTCTCATATAGGAACGTCCTCTCTCCATCAGACAAGCTGATCTCTGTCATTCACAGGCTTTGTTTCTTGGTAAAGAAGACACTCCCATCATTCCAAAGCGATGAATTTTCAGGGAATCTGGACAGATGGAGTCAAGTGCATTCCAGGGCTCTACAGTTCTCCATCCTTGCGGTGATAGACACACACCTGTATGGTCGGGACGAGGTGATATTCTCCGTCCACAGACGCCCGGGACTCCCTACATGGAGGGCTTGACATGCACAATATACAGACTGGAGTTAGGGGCCTTGTCATCTAGGGGCCACAGACAAAAACCTCTCCAGAGGGAATGCTCGAGTGGGGAATCATTATCTTCAGGGGCCTTGGTCCACTATGTTCAGACCCGATCATTGACTTTTTGGGAATTTTAGGCAAGTTGGGAAGCCCTTAGGAATAGCCGAGTGTCCTGACGGACAGATTGATGAAGATACTATCAGCCAACATCATTGCAGACCTCAGGGCAACCAAGGCATCAGATACTCGAGTCTTTGGCCTACACGTTGTTTCTGGACCTGGGACACATTGCGAGTTCCATCTCAGCGGTTCACCTTCGGGGATCCGAAATTCGAGAAGTAGACTACCTCAGCAGATGTCAGATGACGGCTCTGGAATAGGTACTGCACGCGGGTGTGTTCCAGCAACTGACTAGCAGATGGGATCAACTTCGCCTAGATCTGTTTGCGGGACAAATACGGAGACGTCTTCTTTCTTCTCTCTCAGGAGTTCATCCTCTGGCAGTGGACGTTTTCTCACAGGATTGGGGAAACGGCTTAACATATGCCTTCCCAACTACTCCCCTCATTCCTGGGGTCCTGCAAGAACGTTGGAAAGACTGGGAGTCAGTCATTATGGTTGTCCCTTACTGGCTAGGGTGGAGTTGGTGCTCCCTTTTCTGACATTGGAGAACCCAATCTTTCCTATCGATTGAGGGATGTTCTGACGCACGGTTCGCAGTTTCATCGGATTCTTCAACTACTCCAGCTTTTGGCCTGGCTTCTGATGGGGAGATCCTATAGACCAATGGACCTCCTGTCGCTCAGGCTATATGTCACAAGGTCTGGAAGACCTTCTGTAAGTTTTGCGATACGGTGGATGCCTCTCACTGGGACATTCCGGGGATACTTGATTTCTTCAAGTGGGATTTTACACCGTTCTTAGTCCATGTACCTTGCAGGTACAGATGGCGGCACTACCATTGTCCTCACATTCTTGGATACTTGGATTTGTCTAGGCAGTCCAGAGGCTTTGGCTTGCCCAGAGACTTTCTTCCCCTCTGTGGGACCTGAATCTTGCCCTGAGAGTTCTTTTCAGTCCGTTCTTCTGACCGGTTGGGGCCTTGGACGTGACGAACTTCACTCTGGTAGCAGTCTTCCTGGTGGCTATCACCACAGCTAAACAGTTGGGGGAGATCCAGGCCCTCTCTGTGGTTGTGCCATATATGCAGATACGAAAGGATCGTATCATTCTCATGCTTGATCCAAGTGTCTCCCCGACGGCGGTGTCCTCGCTGACTTTCCTCCAAGAAGTGGTTCTTCCTTCATTCTGCGACAACCCTAAGGCTCCGGAGACAGAGAACATTCACCATCTCCAGGTCTGCAGTGCATTCCTGGCCTATGTGGGAGCCACTCGGGACTGGAATTTCGATTCTCATCTTTTCATGCACTTTGGGGGTAACAATGGAGGCAGGAACGCTTCGACACCATCCTTAGCTAGATGGATTAGGTTCATGCTTCATGTAACGTATCTTTCAGAAGGGCAGTCCCTCTGACATGTTCAATGCACATTCTCCCAGAGCTGTTTCCACGTCAGGGGCTACTGGAGCAGGTGCTACCATTGAACAGATTTGTGCTGCAGCCCCCAAGTCAGGCTATACTACATCTTGCAGTCACAACAAATTGGATATTCTCTCACAACAGAGAGCTATGTTTGGTCGGCAGATGCTTCAGGCAATTGTCCCACCCTAAGCTATGAGTTCTTGGGTATACTCCTGTGGTGCTGTCATGGGGACGTACTGGAAAACCGGAGTTAGTCTTACCG
Organism: Allobates femoralis; assembly: GCA_033576535.1. NCBI lineage: Eukaryota > Metazoa > Chordata > Amphibia > Anura > Aromobatidae > Allobates > Allobates femoralis. Next base: position 17,745,109 of record JARQOC010000006.1, read on the forward strand.
GTAACGTTGTTTCCAGGAGTCCACATGACAGCACCCTTAGTTCCCTCCCTAGTGTTCTACTGTATGTGAATTTAACATGTATGCCGTTACTAGAATAATATTGTGTTGTACCCTGCCAATGTGGTTCTTGGAAAATCACTGAAGAGGTGGGGTCAGGGGAGAGCTTTTAACCTCTTGTGCTTCCTGTCCCTACAGAAGGATATGGGATTACTCCTCCTGTGGTGCGGTCACGTGGACTCCTGAAAACATCGTTACCAGTAAGACTAACTCCGGTTTTCTTCTGGGAGTGATATCTCACATGTACAACATAATATGATTTATTTGTAAAACGTTTACCACACTATGAGCAGGAATACGGCTTCTCACCTCTGTGACTTCTCTGATGTCTAATGAGATCTGATTTACGTGTAAAACATTTCCCACATTCTGAACATCCAAACGGCTTCTCACCTGTGTGACATCTCTGATGTCTAACAAGATATGATCTACTTGTACAACATTTTCCACATTCTGAACATACATACGGCTTCTCCCCTGTGTGACTTCTCTGATGTATAATAAGATGTGATTTACTTGTAAAACATTTCCCACATTCTGGGCATGAATATGCTTTTTCCCCTGTGTGAATTCTCTGATGAATAATAAGATATGATCTCTGTTTAAAGTGTTTCCCACATTCTGTACATGAATACGGCTTCTCCCCTGTGTGTTTTCTTAGATGTAAAACAAGTTGTCCTCTCGTTTTAAAATATTTTTCACATTCGGAACATGAAAATGGTTTCTCCCCTGTGTGACTTTTCTGATGTCTAAGAAGACCTGATTGATCTGTAAAACCTTTTCCACATTCTGCGCATAAATACGGCTTCTCCCCTGTGTGACTTCTCTGATGTCTAACAAGATGTGATTGAGTGGTAAAACGTTTCCCACATACTGGGCATGAATACAGATTCTCCCCTGTGTGACTTCTCTGATGTATAACAAGGTTTGTTTTCCTGGTAAAACATTTTTTACATTCTGAACATGAAAATGGCTTATGTCCTTTGAGAGCTTCTGGATATTTCTTCTCCATTCTGTGAATTCTACTTTGCTTTTCAGTCTGTGATGATTCAGAAGATGAGGGTATATCTGGGACAATGGCATGTTCTTCATGTGTAGCTTGTGAGATATCAGGATTTTCTGCCTTAATATCTGACGTCAGACGTCCCTCCACGCTCCTATTACAGTCATCTGAAAAAAATTGAATGTAATTTGATTATTTAAGAACTAGCTGGGTGCCCGATGCACATGCATCGGGATTCTAGAAGAGCGAGTCTCTGACTTGCAATGGCCGCTTCGCGGCCAATGCTTCGCGCTGCTAAGGCGACTCGCCATGCCCGCTGCGCGGGCATAGCGAGTCGCCTTAGAACTGCTCGCAATGGCCGCTGCGCGGCCAATGCTTCGGGCGTATCCACATGACCACACTGACTCGCAGCGCGAGCGGACTCAGAAGGGGCAAAAAACCCATTCGTGATTATATAATAGATAATCCCATCCAGGACTCAAAACCACTGAAATAAAGAGGCGGTATCTTTCCTCTGCATCAGTTGGTTAACAGAGCTCGGAGAGGACTACTAGAAATCATCAGTGTATGCCACCACCACAAAACATACTTAAAATAAAGAAAAGAAACAAACACCACAAATAGACCATGACAGCATCACCTGATAGATTGAAGAGTAAAGAACTTAAGGAAGGACTACTAGTGCCTGAAGAACCCTTCTACCGAAGGTCACCTCTATTGTGGGAGATAGGTCACGTCTGTAGTGCTAAAAAAGGTATCAGGATTAGTAAGGATCAGATCTAAGAATAAACCTATCATCTAAAATCAGAGTGTACGGGGTTATTACTGGTATTGATTGCAGGTCACTTATCCTCCTGGCAGATGTTAAAGCCTTCAGTAAAACCACCTTAAGAGCAGAGACTCCACTTACTGACTCGCGTGTCGGTCGGACAGTGTGTCCCTGTGTCCCTGACCTTAGATTGAGAATTTCTACTGATGCTTCTAGCATAGGCTCAAAATGACTTTTGGTCAGGGCATACAACACTAATGGTACCTTTACACGCCGCCACTGCAGGATGCATACAACCCGCTACAGGCTACAAATGTAGCTTGTCGCGCCAATATCGCCCGTAGTAGCGGCGTGTGAAGACGGGACGACACAGCCGGCTACAGATACCTCTGTATCCGTGCACTGCCCATAAACAGATGGCTACATCGCCGATTGTAGCGAGCTGTATCGGCGTGTAAAGAAGCAACGGAAGGGAACTCGGGACAGCCTGCGATGTAGCTGCAATGTAGCTAAGGCGTGACCCAGGCTCCGTGTTACCGCGCCCCTTCTGCGATCATTGGTGGAAGATGCTGCATGACGATTGGTAGTCGCTGCATAGGGAGGCATATTTAAGGAGCTGACGAGTCACACTACACAATCGCTCGAGCGTGCTGTATTACTCAGCCTCCTGCGATGCTTGCCCAATCAGGATGTTATTGCTTCGTCCTATCAGCGTACGGACGTCTCGTAATCCACAATTGTGGCACGCCTATGTGCTGTCCCTGCTGCACCAGGTACGCTCATAGTAGCTGGTTATAGCGGTGTGTAAATGAGCTACAGCTGGCTACTTGAGACACCCGGCGATGTAGCTAGCTATAGATGTAGCGTGGCGTAGCGCACCTTGTGGCGGCGTGTAAAGAGGGTGCGTTGACCGTTTGTAACCATTCGGGCGTGCTCGTGCACGTGAAGTAGCCGTTGGTATCCATCCTGTTGTAGCGGCGTGTAAAGGTACCATAAGGCTGGCTTCACATTTGCGTATGTATCCGCAGCGCACGCTTCGGATAACAATAATCAAATGCGCATGCGGACTGCGCACCTATCTTTATCATTGTATACGCATCATACGCAAGACACTGCTTTTGCTCGCGCACGGCTGCGTATCTGTCCCCATGCGTACGCTTTAGGAAAACTAGTTGCGCCTGGAAACGCAACATGTTACATTTTTTGCCGCGCATAAAATTTCCCCGGGTCCGCATGCGCACGCTTGCGCACGCTCGCTGATAAAAAATGCATTAAGCCTTATGAGAGCTCAAGCGTGCGCGAGGATTTGCGTATGGTGCGTATGATGCGCATGCATATGGGCCTTAAGTCACTTGGGCGTGCCAGTAGGTGGGACAAGTGAAATCTTGCCCAATTTATTAAACGCATGCGCATGAAAAACGCAAATGTGAAGGTAGCCTAAATTTATTTTTTGGGGAGGTATTTTAGGACATTGTACAAAAGGGGCTCTGTGACAAGACTTAATGAATCTAGAGACTCAGGGATTAGCCACCAGATTACAGTTGTAAAGAGCCCCAAGGGCTAAAAACTCAACTTTCAGTGTACTAAAGGTCAACCCCTAGTCCCATCCCTTCTGGAGGAATTCTAAAATGGCTACCACTGGAGCCTCCCCCTTCGCACTCTCAACGGAGCATGACAGAAATTTTTTACAAACCTTTCCAAAAACTATGAAGACTGGCTTCCTGCTCTTCATAAGGGTATCTATCAAGTTTGCAGAGAATCCTCGTCTTCTCAGCAACCTCCTCTCAAATTCCAGCCCGTCAGCCGAAGACGCGAGACCTGAGGATGGTGAATCGGGCCCTGATAGAGTAGAGTTAGGGATTCTGGTAGGATCCAGGGGTCTGTGATCAACCATTCCATCTACCCCAAAAAAAAACAATGCCTTCTTGAGCCAGAAATGGGGCAATTAATCTGACTCTGGCTTGGTCTTCTTGAATTTTCTGCATGATGGTCAGAATCATCATTAGAGGAGGAAAGTCGTAGAGAAGGCTGGAGGACCAGGGTATATGAAGGGCATCTGAAGCATAAGACCTCTCCCTGGGATCTAGAGAGCAGAATTTGGGTACCTGCCTGTCCTGGCTGGCAAAGGGAACCATAACTGGTTACCCCATCTCTTTGTTATCTGGGAAAAAAACACTGAGTCAAGAGCCCATTCCCCTGCCTCAACGGAGTATGGCTCAGGAAATCTGCTCTGCAGGTGAGATCCCGTGTGATGCGGAGGGCTGACAGGGAGATGTGATGTTTCTGCGTGATCTGATCTATATCCTGAGTTAGGCTCATTAGCAAAGGTGACCTTGTACCCCCCTGATGGTTTATATAAGAGACAGCTACTTTATTGTCTAACTGGATCCTCACGTGACGACCTCTCAATATAAGGAAGAAAACCCTCTATTGCTTTCCTTACTGCCCAGAGTTCCCTTAGTTTTGAAAACATCGGTGAGGATCCCAGACCCCCTGGAGTATGGGCTCCCGTAAGTGAGTTCCCCAGCCAATTGAGCTTGCGTCTATACTGATGGTATCTGACATCGGAAACACCAAGGGAACCTCTACTGACAATTTATAATGCTGCAGCAACCACCTTAGGGAGTCTAATGTCTCTGTAGAAAGATGGATATCTCCCTCTGAAAAGGACTCCAAGTGACTCTGTCCCCGCAACACCTCCCACTGAAGCTGAGCCCAGGGGACGGCCAGAATGCACAATGTTAAGGAGCCCAACAGGGACATTCAAGAAAAAGACCAGAGAGAGATCATGGATGGAAATACTGATGGAATAAAGAAGCAGCTTGCATACTCTTGGCTTCCCTGGCAATTATTCAGGTACGGTGGGATGGCAGCGCGGATCACTAACGCACGATCTCTCCCTGGTCTTTTTCTTGGATACATCACCACTGTTGTGTGGGAGTGCGGATCCAGCAGCAGCTGTCTGAGCTAACTTACCAGTTGTGGGGAAACACAACTGGATCAGGTGAGCACATACACCTACGACGGTACCACCTTATCCGTAAAACATTCAATTATAGTTTTCACCACCTGCTGAATGAGTCTACATCGGGTTTGGAGACTTGTCCACCACAGTGTGGAAGAGTGCAAAACACGATCCTTCAATTCAGACGGCCCTAAAAAGCCTCCGGAAGTTAGGGAGGCATCCCTGATCCACCCAGGGTCCGGACATGGGGCCCTACCATCTTGGTAGCCAGTGCATGTGCACCCGAATGTTGCATCCGGGTCACCAGTGCCCCAATGGGAAGTGCTCAGGCGGCGCAAAATCACCTGGGCACACAGCGAGACAGGGCAGGAGCCGTGCATGTGTGCTGCCACAAGCAACGCAAGGGCTGATGTATTGACCTTTTTGGCCCCCTTCCAGGCCAAAGGCCGCCACCACAAAGAATATACCCCAGGGAGGCGCATCTGGACCTGAGTCCGGAGCCACAGCAAATAAGCCGTTTCTTCCAGTAGCCGGGTTGGGTCCAGGGAACCGCTTGATTTTCTGAGGTCTCCTATCTCCAGGACATTAAACAACTGATGCGGAGGAGAGGTGCTGCCTTTATATTTCAGTGGTTTCCTGTCCTGGATGGTAGAACTTCTCTTCAGGTGGTGCGGTCATGATGATGAGGGAAAATGAACATTTAATTCATGGGCAACAGGTGACATTCCTGCAGTCAGCTGCCAACTGCACGCTCCCTCATACCTGCCACATCTGTGCATTGTGCTGTGTGATAAAACTGCACATTGTAGAGCGGCCTTTTATTGTGGCAGCCGAGAGCTCACCTGAGACCTGATGAGGCTGGTGAACAAAAACACAATCAGCATTCCCTACTCACCCGAGCCGTTATCTGTAGGAATCTCCTCGTTCCTCTGCTCATCACCGCTCACATATTTCTCTTCTTTTACCATTATGTCTGGAGTGTTACAATGGTTCAGAACTTCATCCCCATTCACAAGCTGTGAAACAAATAGGATAAATGTGACCAGATACTTGGACAAGTCACATGGAATGAAGAGATGAGCAGAAAAGATCAGTAAAGGGTTATTCCCCCCCCAAAAGCAAGTTATCCCCTATCCATTGTAGATTGGCGGGGGCGACTGCTGGGACCCCCAGCTGATCCAGAGATCCTGAGAATGCAGCTCTGCAGCTCCATACTGAGAAAGGGAAGGTGCTCATGCTCGGCTTCTGCTCCATTCATTGTCTATGGGACTGATGTAAATAGCCGAGCGCTGCACTTCACAGTCACATTGACAATGAATAAAGCGGAGGTTGAGCATGTGCACATTTGCTCTTTGTAGACTGGGCTGCAGAGCCACATTCTCGGGTTACAGAGCCCCAATCTTAGGATCGATGGAGATCCCAGTGGTCAGAATATCTTGTTGTTTTGGGAATATCCCTTTAATCAGCAGGAAGAGCAAAAATCACATTACAGCAAATAGCTGCACATCTTCCATATAAATCCACCGACCTGATGATCCGGTGAGCAGTCCTGAGGTCCGGGATGTCTCTCTGGTGTCGTCCTCTTACTGGTTCTTACTGTAGGAAACACATAAGGAAATGAATCCATTCTTTATATAGAAGTGATTTAGTGTTTGGCCACTTTGGGAAACTCCTTAAGAAATGCAATGATTGTAACAATTGTAGTAATAAGATTTATCAGACGTTCTGCTGTTTTGGCTCCTTCTTACGACAGCCGTATCCTCTGATCACACACCGCTCCCGTCATTAATATGGAGGAGCCTGTGATCAGACACTCTGCATCCAGGACACAAGCGCCGGTGCTGTGTGCTACAATGGAGGAAGCAGAGACGTCTCATCATCGGCCGCAGCCGTGACCAACAAACACATCACCGCTGCTGTTCTAGTGTTTGATGGCCAGAATCACATGACCATGGAGCGAGCAGTGGGGGCTCAGGAAGGGGAATCGCACTCATTTTATAAATTTCATAAAGAAAAGATGGCACTCACCAGATTTGTGTAGCGGTGATACATGGTGCAGGGAGGGAGTGGCAGGTTGGACGACGGCACCGTTTCACGCTGGTATGCGCTTCGACGGGTCCAAGCTCACTTATTTCATATCCTTCTGAATTTTTTTTTCTTTAAATTTTTCAGTGTCTTGTCAACTCTTCAAGATTTTCCTATAGCAGCCCCCCCCTCCCCTCCCCCCCTATAACAGATGTGTGTATTTAGTGGTGTCTATTACCTGGTGATGTGCGGGGCTGGTGATCCTCCATCATGACGTCCTTGTACCGATCCTTGTGTCCTTCTAGATACTCCCACTCCTCCATGGAGAAATAGACGGCGACATCCTGACACCTTATAGGAACCTGACACATACAATGATACCATTGTCATCCCCCGATCCCTTCATAGCGTTACTGTATAATGTCCCAGCATTCCCAGCACTGTCACCTCTCCAGTCAGCAGCTCAATCATCTTGTAGGTGAGTTCTAGGATCTTCTGCTCATTGATGTCCTCATGTATCCGCGGGTGCGGTGGAGACCCCGGGATTAAGCTCAGGGGTCCTCCCCATCCATCAGATACTGGGTCCTGACAGCGATCAGTAGGGGTCTTTACTACAATGTAATCCTGATTATGGAGACACAGTAATAGATATCACTACAGACATGTTATTACAATAGAGGAGAATGAGGTCAGAGATTGTGATGAGGTCACATCACCTCTCCAGTAATCCGGAAGAGGATCTCTAGGGTGATATTCAGTATACTCTCCACCATCTCTCCATCTCTGGATCTATCCATCCTTGACAGGTGAATCAGGAGAATTCTCTTATATAGAAGATATCAGCCGAGAGGATCCGATATTGTAGAGACCTGAATCACAAGAAGGTGATCCCATGTAAGATCCTAAAGAATCCTATATAATAATACAATTACTGGGATAATAAGGGGATGGGATATCACTATATAATAATACAATTACTGGAGATAATAAGGGGATGGGATATCACTATATAATAATACAATTACTGGGATAATAAGGGGATGAGATATCACTATATAATAATACAATTACTGGAGATAATAAGGGGATGGGATATCACTATATAATAATACAATTACTGGGATAATAAGGGGATGGGATATCACTATATAATAATACAATTACTGGAGATAATAAGGGGATGGGATATCACTATATAATAATACAATTACTGGGGATAATAAGGGGATGGGATATCACTATATAATAATACAATTACTGGGATAATAAGGGGATGGGATATCACTATATAATAATACAATTACTGGGGATAATAAGGGGATGGGATATCACTATATAATAATACAATTACTGGGGATAATAAGGGGATGGGATATCGCTATATAATAATACAATTACTGGGGATAATAAGGGGATGGGATATCACTATATAATAATACAATTACTGGAGATAATAAGGGGATGGGATATCACTATATAATAATACAATTACTGGGATAATAAGGGGATGGGATATCACTATATAATAATACAATTACTGGAGTTAATAAGGGGATGGGATATCACTATATAATAATACAATTACTGGGGATAATAAGGGGATGGGATATCACTATATAATAATACAATTACTGGGATAATAAGGGGATGGGATATCACTATATAATAATACAATTACTGGGGATAATAAGGGGATGGGATATCACTATATAATAATACAATTACTGGGGATAATAAGGGGATGGGATATCGCTATATAATAATACAATTACTGGGGATAATAAGGGGATGGGATATCACTATATAATAATACAATTACTGGGGATAATAAGGGGATGGGATATCACTATATAATAATACAATTACTGGGGATAATAAGGGGATGGGATATCGCTATATAATAATACAATTACTGGGATAATAAGGGGATGGGATATCGCTATATAATAATACAATTACTAAATTACTGGGGATAATAAGGGATATATCCTATATAATAAACAATACTGGGATAATAAGGGGATGGATTCCTATATAATAATACAATTACTGGATAATAAGGGATGGGATATCACTAATAATAATACAATTACTGGGATAATAAGGGATGGATATCCTATAAATAATACAATTACTGGATAATAAGGGATGGATATCCTATAAATAATACAATACTGGGATAATAAGGGAGGGTTCCTATATAATAATACAATTACGGATATAAGGGATGGATATCCTATAATAATACAATTACGGGATAATAAGGGATGATATCACTAAATAATACAATTACTGGATAATAAGGATGGGATATCACTATATAATAATACAATTACTGGGGAAATAAGGGATGGATATCACTATATAATAATACAATACTGGGAAAAAGGGATGGATATCACTATATAATAATAAATTACTGGGATAATAAGGGATGGGATATCAATAATAATACAATTACTGGGATAATAAGGGATGGATATCCTATATAATAATCAATACTGGGATAATAAGGGATGGATATCCTATATAATAATACAATTACTGGGATAATAAGGGATGGGATATCACTATATAATAATACAATTACTGGAAATAAGGGGGATTCACTATATAATAATACAATTACGTGATAGGGAGGTAATAATACAATATGGGAAATGGGATATATCACTATATAAAAATACAATTACTGGGATAATAAGGGATGGGATATCATATATAATAATACAATTACTGGGGATAATAAGGGGATGGGATATCACTATATAATAATACAATTACTGGGATAATAAGGGATGGGATATCCTATATAATAATACAATTACTGGGATAATAAGGGGATGGGATATCACATATAAATACAATACTGGATATAAGGTGGATCCATATAATCAATTATGGAATAAGGATGAACCATTATATCATTCTGGATATAAGGGGATGGATATCACTTATAAAAATATGGAATAAGGGATGGATACACTTAATAACAACGGTAAAGGAGATCCATAATAATAACTGGAATGGATGGATTCTTAATACAATTATGGTATAAGGGAGGTTATAAAATAATTATGGTATGGAGGATCTAATATAATCAATTACTGGGATAAGGATGGATATACTAATAAATAATACGGAATAAGGAGATCACTATAAAATCATTGGGAAAAGGAGGATATCATAAAAATTACGGTAAAGGGGATGGATATCCTATATAATATACAATATGGATAATAAGGGGATGGGATATCACTATATAATAATATAATTACTGGGGATAATAAGGGGATGGGATATCACTATATAATAATACAATTACTGGGATAATAAGGGGATGGGATATCCTAATAATAATACAATTACTGGGGATAATAAGGGATGGGATATCACATTAATAATACAATACTGGGATAATAAGGGGATGGATATCCTATATAATAATACAATTACTGGGATAATAAGGGGATGGGATATCACTATATAAATAATAAATTACTGGGATATAAGGGGATGGTATCATATAAATATACAATTACATGGGATAATAAGGGGATGGGATATCATATATAATAATACAATTACTGGGATAATAAGGGGATGGGATATCACTATATAAAAACAATTACTGGGATAATAAGGGGATGGGATATCTATATAATAATACATTACTGGATAATAAGTGATGGGATATCCATATAATAATACAATTACTGGATAATAAGGGATGGGATTCCTTATAATAATACAATTACTGGGATAATAAGGGGATGGATATCACTATAATATAATACAATTACTGGGGAATAAGGGGATGGGATATCATATATAATAATACAATTACTGGGATAATAAGGGGATGATATCCTATATAATAATACAATTACTGGGATAATAAGGATGGGATATCACTAATAATAAACAATTACTGGGATAATAAGGATGGGATATACTATATAATAATACAATTACTGGATAATAAGGATGGATATCACTAATAATAATAAATTACTGGATAATAAGGGATGGGATATCACTATATAATAATAAATTACTGGGGAATAATACAATTACTGGGGATAATAAGGGGATGGTGAATATAATAATATATACTAGGGATAATAGGGATGATATCACTATTAATAAACAATTATGGGTATAATGGGGATGTATATCACTATATAATAATACAATTACTGGGGATAATAAGGGGATGGGATATCACTATAAATAATACAATTACTGGGATAATAAGGGGATGGGATATCCTATATAATAATACAATTACTGGGGATAATAAGGGGAGGATATCATATATAATAATACAATTACTGGGGATAATAAGGGGATGGGATTACTATATAATAATACAATTACTGGGGATAAAAGGGGATGGGATATCACTATATAATAATAAAATTACTGGGTAATAAGGGGATGGGATATCACTATATAATAATACAATTACTGGGGATAATAAGGGATGGATGGATATAATAATAAATAATAAATACTGGGAATAAGATGATAATCATATATATAATACAAGGTTGGGATAATAAGAGAATATCACTATATAATAATCAATTACTGGGATATAAGGGGATGATATCACTATAAATAATACAATTATGGGATAATAAGGGGATGGGATATGTAATAATAAATTAGGGATAAAGGGATATATATATAATAATACAATATGGGATAATAAGGGATGGATATCGTATATGATAATACAATTATGATGGGATAATAAGGGGATGGGATATATATAAATAATACAATTACTGGGATAATAAGGGGATGGGATATCATATATATAATACAATTACTGGGATAATAAGGGATGGGATATCACTATATAATAATAACAATTACTGGGAAATAAGGGGATGGGATATCTATATAATAATACAATTACTGGGGATAATAAGGGGATGGGATTCACTATATAATAATACAATTACTGGGATAATAAGGGGAGGGATATCACTATAATAATAATACAATTATGGGGATAATAGGGGATGGGATATCACTATATAATAATACAATTACTGGGATAATAAGGGGAGGAATGTATTAATATACAATTACTGGGATAATAAGGGATGGATTCACTATATAATAACAATTACTGGGATAATAAGGGGATGGGATATCACTATATAATAATACAATTACTGGGGATAATAAGGGGATGGGATATCACTATATAATAATACAATTACTGGGATAATAAGGGGATGGGATATCACTATATAATAATACAATTACTGGGGATAATAAGGGGATGGGATATCACTATATAATAATACAATTACTGGGATAATAAGGGGATGGGATATACTATATAATAATACAATTACTGGGGATAATAAGGGGATGGGATATCACTATATAATAATACAATTACTGGGATAATAAGGGGATGGGATATCACTATATAATAATACAATTACTGGGGATAATAAGGGGATGGGATATCACTATATAATAATACAATTACTGGGATAATAAGGGGATGGGATATCACTATATAATAATACAATTACTGGGGATAATAAGGGGATGGGATATCACTATATAATAATACAATTACTGGGGATAATAAGGGGATGGGATATCACTATATAATAATACAATTACTGGGATAATAAGGGGATGGGATATCACTATATAATAATACAATTACTGGGGATAATAAGGGGATGGGATATCACTATATAATAATACAATTACTGGGGATAATAAGGGGATGGGATATCACTATATAATAATACAATTACTGGGATAATAAGGGGATGGGATATCACTATATAATAATACAATTACTGGGGATAATAAGGGGATCGGGATATCGCTATATAATAATACAATTACTGGGGATAATAAGGGGATGGGATATCACTATATAATAATACAATTACTGGGATAATAAGGGGATGGGATATCACTAATATAATAATACAATTACTGGGGATAATAAGGGGATGGGATATCACTATATAATAATACAATTACTGGGATAATAAGGGGATGGGATATCACTATATAATAATACAATTACTGGGGATAATAAGGGGATGGGATATCACTATATAATAATACAATTACTGGGGATAATAAGGGGATGGGATATCACTATATAATAATACAATTACTGGGATAATAAGGGGATGGGATATACTTTATAATAATACAATTACTGGGATAATAAGGGGATGGGATATCACTATATAATAATACAATTACTGGGATAATAAGGGGATGGGATATCGCTATATAATAATACAATTACTGGGGATAATAAGGGGATGGGATATCACTATATAATAATACAATTACTGGGATAAAGGGGATGGATATCACTATATAATAATACAATTACTGGGATAATAAGGGGATGGGATATCGCTATATAATAATACAATTACTGGGGATAATAAGGGGATGGGATATCCTATATAATAATACAATTACTGGGGATAATAAGGGGATGGGATATCGCTATATAATAAACAATTACTGGGGATAATAAGGGGATGGGATATCACTATATAATAATACAATTACTGGGGATAATAAGGGGATGGGATATCACTATATAATAATACAATTACTGGGATAATAAGGGATGGGATATCACTATATAATAATACAATTACTGGGGATAATAAGGGGATGGGATATCACTATATAATAATACAATTACTGGGGATAATAAGGGGATGGGATATCCTATAATAATACAATTATACTGGGATAATAAGGGGATGGGATATCACTATATAATAATACAATTACTGGGGATAATAAGGGGATGGGATATCACTATATAATAATACAATTACTGGGGATAATAAGGGATGGGATATCACTATATAATAATACAATTACTGGGGATAATAAGGGGATGGGATATCACTATATAATAATACAATTACTGGGATAATAAGGGGATGGGATATCACTATATAATAATACAATTACTGGGATAATAAGGGGATGGGATATCACTATATAATAATACAATTACTGGGATAATAAGGGATGGGATATCACTATATATAATAATACAATTACTGGGATAATAAGGGGATGGGATATCACTATATAATAATACAATTACTGGGATAATAAGGGGATGGGATATCACTATATAATAATACAATTACTGGGGATAATAAGGGGATGGGATATCCTATATAATAATACAATTACTGGGGATAATAAGGGGATGGGATATCACTATATAATAATACAATTACTGGGGATAATAAGGGGATGGGATATCACTATATAATAATACAATTACTGGGGATAATAAGGGGATGGGATATCACTATATAATAATACAATTACTGGGGATAATAAGGGGATGGGATATCACTATATAATAATACAATTACTGGGATAATAAGGGGATGGGATATCACTATATAATAATACAATTACTGGGGATAATAAGGGGATGGGATATCCTATATAATAATACAATTACTGGGGATAATAAGGGGATGGGATATCACTAATATAATAATACAATTACTGGGATAATAAGGGGATGGGATATCACTATATAATAATACAATTACGGGATAATAAGGGGATGGGATATCACTATATAATAATACAATTACTGGGGATAATAAGGGGATGGGATATCACTATATAATAATACAATTACTGGGGATAATAAGGGGATGGGATATCACTATATAATAATACAATTACTGGGATAATAAGGGGATGGGATATCACTATATAATAATACAATTACTGGGATAATAAGGGGATGGGATATCCCTATATAATAATACAATTACTGGGATAATAATAAGGGGATGGGATATCGCTATATAATAATACAATTACTGGGGATAATAAGGGGATGGGATATCACTATATAATAATACAATTACTGGGGATAATAAGGGGATGGGATATCACTATATAATAATACAATTACTGGGGATAATAAGGGGATGGGATATCACTATATAATAATACAATTACTGGGATAATAAGGGGATGGGATATCACTATATAATAATACAATTACTGGGGATAATAAGGGGATGGGATATCACTATATAATAATACAATTACTGGGGATAATAAGGGGATGGGATATCACTATATAATAATACAATTACTGGGATAATAAGGGATGGGATATCATATATATAATACAATTACTGGGGATAATAAGGGGATGGGATATCCTATATAATAATACAATTACTGGGATAATAAGGGGATGGGATATCACTATATAATAATACAATTACTGGGATAATAAGGGGATGGGATATCACTATATAATAATACAATTACTGGGGATAATAAGGGGATGGGATATCACTATATAATAATACAATTACTGGGGATAATAAGGGGATGGGATATCACTATATAATAATACAATTACTGGGATAATAAGGGGATGGGATATCACTATATAATAATACAATTACTGGGATAATAAGGGGATGGGATATCGCTATATAATAATACAATTACTGGGGATAATAAGGGGATGGGATCAATACTACTGATATAAGATGATATACTAAATTACATAG
The DNA here is from genome assembly GCA_033576535.1 of Allobates femoralis. NCBI lineage: Eukaryota > Metazoa > Chordata > Amphibia > Anura > Aromobatidae > Allobates > Allobates femoralis. The sequence goes on from JARQOC010000006.1 coordinate 17,760,522, forward strand.
GGGATAATAAGGGGATGGGATATCACTATATAATAATACAATTACTGGGGATAATAAGGGGATGGGATATCACTATATAATAATACAATTACTGGGGATAATAAGGGGATGGGATATCACTATATAATAATACAATTACTGGGGATAATAAGGGGATGGGATATCACTATATAATAATACAATTACTGGGGATAATAAGGGGATGGGATATCACTATATAATAATACAATTACTGGGATAATAAGGGGATGGGATATCACTATATAATAATACAATTACTGGGGATAATAAGGGGATGGGAATACACTATATAATAATACAATTACTGGGGATAATAAGGGGATGGGATATCACTATATAATAATACAATTACTGGGATAATAAGGGGATGGGATATCACTATATAATAATACAATTACTGGGGATAATAAGGGGATGGGATATCACTATATAATAATACAATTACTGGGATAATAAGGGGATGGGATATCCTATATAATAATACAATTACTGGGATAATAAGGGGATGGGATATCACTATATAATAATACAATTACTGGGGATAATAAGGGGATGGGATATCACTATATAATAATACAATTACTGGGATAATAAGGGGATGGGATATCACTATATAATAATACAATTACTGGGATAATAAGGGGATGGGATATCACTATATAATAATACAATTACTGGGGATAATAAGGGGATGGGATATCACTATATAATAAACAATTACTGGGATAATAAGGGGATGGGATATCACTATATAATAATACAATTACTGGGATAATAAGGGGATGGGATATCACTATATAATAATACAATTACTGGGGATAATAAGGGGATGGGATATCACTATATAATAATACAATTACTGGGGATAATAAGGGGATGGGATATCACTATATAATAATACAATTACTGGGATAATAAGGGGATGGGATATCACTATATAATAATACAATTACTGGGGATAATAAGGGGATGGGATATCACTATATAATAATACAATTACTGGGGATAATAAGGGGATGGGATATCACTATATAATAATACAATTACTGGGGATAATAAGGGGATGGGATATCACTATATAATAATACAATTACTGTGGATAATAAGGGGATGGGATATCACTATATAATAATACAATTACTGGGATAATAAGGGGATGGGATATCACTATATAATAATACAATTACTGGGGATAATAAGGGGATGGGATATCACTATATAACAATACAATTACTGGAATAATAAGGGGATGGGATATCACTATATAATAATACAATTACTGGGGATAATAAGGGGATGGGATATCACTATATAATAATACAATTACTGGGGATAATAAGGGGATGGGATATCACTATATAATAATACAATTACTGGGGATAATAAGGGGATGGGATATCACTATATAATAATACAATTACTGGGATAATAAGGGGATGGGATATCACTATATAATAATACAATTACTGGGGATAATAAGGGGATGGGATATCACTATATAATAATACAATTACTGGGGATAATAAGGGGATGGGATATCGCTATATAATAATACAATTACTGGGATAATAAGGGGATGGGATATCACTATATTATAATACAATTACTGGGGATAATAAGGGGATGGTATAGCGCTAGGACATGCTTTCTCTTAGTGATCAGTGGGGATCTGATCTCTGGATCCTCCACTGATCCTGAGAGTCGCGGCTCTGATCACCGCTTCGTCCCCTTTGCTGTTTCTCTGCACAGCGACTCCAACCACCAGAAAGAAAGAAATGATACAGAACGACAGTATAGTGCAGGGCACTGTGGCTGCTGCCGCTGCACCTGGCTACGGGGCCCTTCTACTCCAACCCCCCTCTGCTCCTCCCCGCCGAGTAATGGGGGCTGCCCCTCCCCCGGACCTTATAAGCTTTGCCCCTCGCCCATCCTCTTACTCTTACTATACTACTCACAGGGTGAGCATTGCCGCACTGACGATGGACCCCCTGGGAGCAGAGGTAAGAGAGAGGATCGGCCGGGAGGGAGCCAAATGGCTCGCCTCCCTTGTGGGCACCGGCTCCCTCTCTGTCGGCCCGCAGAGCACAAGCGAGTGGAGGTGTAACAGTCCATCACATCTGGCCGGTCACGCAGTTTGACAGGGTTGCCGCTGCCGTGCTGCAATGATCACTGGAGACAGCTGGATGTCGGCGCACAGCAGAGGCGGGCACACAGCAGAGGCGGCAGACACACAGCAGAGGTGGGCACACAGCAGAGCAGGCACACAGCAGAGGCAGCACACAGCAGAGGCAGACACACAGCAGGGGCAGAGGCAGACACACAGCAGGGGCAGCAGGCACACAGCAGAGGCAAACACAGCAGGGGCAGCAGGCTCTTCACTCACATATATGCCCTACACAGCTACTCAGTCTGATCGCTCCTTGTGATTATAGGACCTGTGATGATGTCACTGTCATGTGACAAGTCACATGAGGGGGCGGGGCCATGTTGTAGGTGATGAGCCTGTGTTCGGTCTTTAGGGCCTGTTCTACGCTACGATATTATTATCGATATCGTTGAAACATCACGGGTTTCCAGTCGCTCAGTGACATGTACATCCGATCACTGATAATCGTTCATCGGAGGTTGGTGAAGCGGATCACAAACCAGACGATGATCGTCCGTCCAGCCTGCAGCACCGGTGTGTGACACCTCGATAACGATGTCGTTAATGACCTCAGGACTGAAGGATGTAAACGATCTAACGACCGCAAGTATCGTTCACTTGTCGCGGAATCGTTGCTGTGTCGTTAGTGATATCAGTACATGTGACATCTCACTAACGATCATTGAACTATGTTCAGTCGATCTAGGTCAAGTCGGGTCGTTGATCGCATCGTTCGACCATTGAAGCGTGTGAGACGAGGCCTTGTCATTGGGGCTTGTACTTCTCTCCAGCTCCAGCTGTGATATCCGCCATTCTGTGTGTAGTGTGCAGGTGGGGGATGGGCACATTCCACATCACAGGACATTAACCCCTTCAGTGCTGCGCTCAAGAGGAGACACAACATGGGGACGTACTAAAAAGAATGAAGAAAAGGGATAAATAGAAACAATGAAGACAATAACTTATTAGGCAAATATTGTGGAGATGTATAAAAGGTTCCTTGAACATCTTACACATCGAATGAACATGGAATGTCTGTAGATAATAGAAGAATGAACACATATCCCATATAACCAGGTGTATATTATGTTACCTGAGCATTTTAGGTGTGGAATGAAGATGGAATATATGTATAAAATATATGCTCAGGTAACATAATATACACCTGGTTATATGGGATATGTGTTCATTCCACTATTATCTACATATATTTCATGTTCATTCCCCACCTATAATGCTCAGGTAACATACAGTGTTGGCCAAAAGTATTGACACCCCTGCAATTCTGTCAGATAATACTCAGTTTCTTCCTGAAAATGATTGCAATCACAAATTATTTGGAATTATTATCTTCATTTAATTTGTCTTCAATGAAAAAAAACACAAAAAGAATTGTCCTAAAGCCAAATTGGATCTAATTCCACCAAACATAAAAAAGGGGGTGGACAAAAGTATTGGCACCCTTAGAAAAATCATGTGATGCTTCTCTAATTTGTGTAATTAACAGCACCTGTAACTTACCTGTTGCACCTAACAGGTGTTGGCAATAACTAAATCACACTTGCAGCAAGTTGACATGGATTAAAGTTGACTCAACCTCTGTACTGTGTCCTTGTGTGTACCATATTGAGAATGGAGAAAAGAAGGAGCAATAAATTTGCTAAGTTGGCAGATGAGGGGGGTGTCAGTACAGGGATAGCACTGCTGCAGCAGGGCATGACCTCTGAAAGCCAGAGGAGTGTCAGCTCCAGTAAGGGGGAAAATAGGAGACAAGGGCAGGCCAGACAGGTGCTGGTAGTGGGGGACTCAATTATTAGGGGAATAGATAGGGCAATCTGTCACAAAGACAGGGATTGTCGAACAGTGTGCTGCCTACCTGGCGCTCGAGTCCGGCACATTGCTGATCGGGTTGACAGATTACCGGGAGCGGCTGGTGAGGACCCAGCGGTCATGGTGAACATTGGCACAAATGACAAAGTTAGAGGTAGGTGGAAGGTCCTTAAAGATGATTTCAGGGAATTAGGCTGCAAGCTTAAGGCAAGGACCTCCAAGGTAGTATTCTCTGAAATACTGCCTGTACCATGAGCCACACCAGAGAGGCAACGGGAGATTAGGGAGATAAATAAGTGGCTCAGGAATTGGTGTAGGAAGGAGGGGTTTGGGTTCCTGGAGAACTGGGCCGACTTCTCTGTTGGCTACAGGTTCTATGCTAGGGACGGGCTGCACCTCAATGGGGAGGGTGCAGCTGTGCTGGGGGAGAAAATGGCTAGAAGGTTGGAGGAGTGTTTAAACTAGGGATTGGGGGGGAGGGTAGTCATTGTACAGGAGGGGAAGATAGTGTAAATAGTAACCTGGGCACAAGTAATAAAATTAGGGGTGGCATGGGGGGTGGGGTTAGAACAGACAATCTAGTAGGAAGGAATAGAGGTAAAGAGAAATGCATAAAGTGCATGTTCACTAATGCCAGAAGCCTCACCAACAAAATGGAGGAATTAGAATTGATTTTGCTGGAAAATAATTATGACATGGTGGGGATATCGGAGACATGGCTGGAGGAGGGCCAGGACTGGGCTGTTAATTTACAGGGCTATTGTCTGTTCAGAAATGACCGTACAAATAAGCGAGGGGGAGGTGTATGTTTATATGTAAAATCATCCTTAAAACCCATCCTGCGTGATAATATAGGTGAATCTAATGGAAATGTAGATTCCCCAACAATAATGGAATTGGAGGAGAATATCCTCATAAAGCAAATAGATGAAGCAGCGACTCAGGGAGAAGTCATTATTATGGGGGACTTCAACTACCCTGAAATACATTGGGGAACAGAAACCAGTTCTAGCAAAGGTAATAGGTTTTTGACAACTACGAGAGGCAATTACCTTTCGTAACTGGTTCAGGAGCTAACAAGAAGGGGGGCACTATATACGGGTTGGAGGTCAGTTGGGTAATAGTGATCACAAAATAATAAGTTTTCAAGTATCCTTTAATAAGACATGTAGTAGAGGGGCTACAAGGACACTAATCTTCAGGAAGGCAAATTTCCAACGGTTGAGAGATGATCTTAGTGCAATAAACTGGGACGATGTCCTGAGACATAAAAGTACACAAAGTAAATGGGAGACATTTATTAACATCCAGAATAGAGCCTGTGCACAATATATATCGTATGGGAATAAGCATGCTAGAAATAGGAGGAAAAAACTATGGCTAAATAAGGCTGTAAGGGGCGCAATAAGTGACAAAAAGAAAGCATTTAGGGTATTAAAGCAAGTACAGTAGGTAGTGATGAGGCATTAAATAAATACAGAAAATTAAGTAACATTTGTAAAAAGCAAATCAAGGCAGCAAAGATTGGGACAGAGAGACTTATTGCCAGAGAAAGTAAAAATAATCCCAAAATATTTTTTAACTGCATAAATAGTAAGAAACTAAAAAATGATTGTGTTGGCCCCTTAAAAAATAGTCTGGGTGAAATGGTGGATGAGGATGAGGAAAAAGCCAATATGCTAAATGAATTTTTTTCGACAGTATTTACACAAGAAAATCCCATGACAGACAATATGATGAGTGATAACAAAAACTCTCAATTAAATGTCACCTGTTTAACCCAGCAGGAAGTACGGCATCGTCTAAAAATCACTAAAATTGACAAATCCCTGGGCCCGGATGGGATACACCCCAGAGTGCTGCAGGAATTAAGTACTGTCATAGATAAAGATTCCATAATAACGGGCTCTGTACCACAGGACTGGCATATAGCAAATGTGGTGCCAATATTCAAAAAGGGGACAAAAAACTGACCTTGGAAATTATTGGTCAGTAAGCTTAACCTCTACTGTGGGTAAAATCCTAGAGGGATTTCTAAGAGATGCTATACTGGAGTATCTGAAGAAAAATAACCTCATGACCCAATATCAACATGGTTTTACGAGGGACCATTCCTGTCAAACTAATCTGATAAGCTTCTATGAAGAAGTAAGTTCTGGACTGGACCAAAGAAATGCAGTGGATGTGGTGTACATGGATTTTTCGAAAGCTGTTGACACGGTGCCACACAAAAGTTTGATACATAAAATGAGAGCAATGGGGAGAGGGGAAAATATGTGTAAGTGGGTTAAGAACTGGCTTAGGCTGGGTTCACATTTACGGACCCCTCCACAGCGTTCTGCGGAGGGGATCTGCAATGTGACCGCAGCGGCCGCGAGCTCCTATCTTTATAATGGGAGCGCACGGTGCTGTGCTTGACTGCGCATGACTGTGCGCACCCATTCACTCCCATATGTGATCTGTGCACAGGCTAATGCCTGCGCGCAAATCACTCAGTCTCGTCCGCACCAGGAATGCAACATGTCGCGTCCCTGGTGCAGACGAGACTGTGTGATTTGTGCGCAGTCATCCGCCTGCGCACAGATCAAATATGGGGGTGAGTGGGTGCGCACGGTCATGCGCAGTCAAGCGCAGCACCGTGTGCTCCCATTATAAAGATAGGAGCTCGCGGCCGCTGCGGTCACATTGCGGATCCCCTCCGCAGAACGCTGCGGTGGGGTCCGCAAATATGAACCCAGCCTTACTGATAGGAAACCCAGGGTGGTCATTAATGGAACACACTCAGAATGGGTCACAGTTAACAATGGGGTACCACAGGGGTCAGTGTTGGGCCAGGTTCTTTTTAATATATTTATTAATGACCTTGTTGGGGGCATACAGAGTAGAATCTCAATATTTGCAGATGACACTAAACTCTGCAGGGTAATCAATACAGAGGAGGACAATTTTATATTACAGGATGATTTATGTAAACTAGAAGCTTGGGCTGATAAATGGCAAATGAGCTTTAATGGTGATAAATGTAAGGTCATGCACTTGGGCAGAGGAAACAAAAGGTATAATTATGTGCTTAATTGTAAAACACTGGGCAAAACTGTCACTGAAAAAGACCTGGGTGTATGGGTAGATGACAAACTCACATTTAGTGGCCAGTGTCAGGCAGCTGCTGCAAAGGCAAATAAAATAATGGGATGCATTAAAAGAGGCATAGATGCTCATGAGGAGAACATAATTTTACCTCTATACAAGTCACTAGTGCGACCACACTTAGAATACTGTGTACAATTCTGGTCTCCGGTGTATAAGAAAGACAGCTGAACTAGAACGGGTCCAGAGAAGAGCGACCAAGGTTATTAGAGGACTAAGGGGTCTGCAATACCAAGACAGGTTATTACACTTGGGGTTATTTAGCTTGGAAATACGAAGGCTTAGGGGTGATCTTATAATAATGTATAAATATATGAGGGGGCAGTACAGAGACCTTTCTAATGATCTCTTTACTCTTAGGCCTGAGACAGGGAAAAGGGGGCATCCTCTACGTCTGGAGGAAAGAAGGTTTAATCATAATCACAGACGCGGATTCTTTACTGTAAGAGCAGTGAGACTATGGAACTCTCTGCCACATGATGTTGTAATGAGGGAGTCACAACTAACATTTAAGAAGGGCCTGGATGACTTTCTTGAAAACTATAATATTACCAGTTATATATACTAGATTCTTTGATAGGGCGTTGATCCAGGGAATTAGTCTGATTGCCGTATCTGGAGTCAGGAAGGAATTTTTTCCCCCAATGTGGAGCTTAGTGTTGCCACATGGGTTTTTTTTGCCTTCCTCTGGATGAACATGTTAGGCTATGGGTTGAACTAGATGGACTTAAAGTCTGCCTTCAACCTTAAAAACTATGTAAAACTATGTATGTTACCAAAGAACTGTCTGAGGACTTGAGAAACCAAATTGTGAGGAAGCATGAGCAATCTCAAGGCTACAAGTCCATCTCCAAAGACCTGAATGTTCCTGTGTCTACCGTGCGCAGTGTCATCAAGAAGTTTAAAGCCCATGGCACTGTGGCAAACCTCCCTAGATGTGGACGGAAAAGAAAAATTGCCAAGAGATTTCAACGCAAGATTGTGCGGATGGTGGATAAAGAACCTCGACTAACATCCAAACAAGTTCAAGCTGCCCTGCAGTCCAAGGGTACAACAATGTCAACCCGTACTATCCGTCGGCGTCTGAATGAAAAGGGACTGTATGATAGGATACCCAGGAAGACCCCACTTCTTACCCGAGACATAAAAAGGCCAGGCTGGAGTTTGCCAAAACTTACCTGAAAAAGCCTACAACGTTTTGGAAGAATGTTCTCTGGTCAGATGAGACAAAAGTAGAGCTTTATGGGCAAAGGCATCAACATAGAGTTTACAGGAGAAAAAAAGAGGCATTCAAAGAAAAGAACACGGTCCCTACAGTCAAACATGGCGGAGGTTCCCTGATGTTTTGGGGTTGCTTTGCTGCGTCTGGCACTGGACTGCTTGACCGTGTGCATGGCATTATGAAGTCTGGAGACTACCAACAAATTTTGCAGCATAATGTAGGGCCCAGTGTGAGAAAGCTGGGTCTCCCTCAGAGGTCATGGGTCTTCCAGCAGGACAATGACCCAAAACACACTTCAAAAAGCACTAGAAAATGGTTTGAGAGAAAGCACTGGAGACTTCTAAGGTGGCCAGCAATGAGTCCAGACCTGAATCCCATAGAACACCTGTGGAGAGATCTAAAAATGGCAGTTTGGAGAAGGCACCCTTCAAATATCAGGGACCTGGAGCAGTTTGCCAAAGAAGAATGGTCTAAAATTCCAGCAGAGCATTGTAAGAAACTCATTGATGGTTACCGGAAGCGGTTGATCACAGTTATTTTGGCTAAAGGTTGTGCAACCAAGTATTAGGCTGAGGGTGCCAATACTTTTGTCTGGCCCATTATTGGAGTTTTGTGTAAAATGATCAATGTTTTGCTTTTTGCTTCATTCTCTTTTGTGTTTTTTCTTTGAAGACAAATTAAATGAAGATAAAAATACCAAAGAATTTGTGATTGCAATCATTTTCAGGAAGAAACTGAGTATTATCTGACAGAATTGCAGGGGTGTCAATACTTTTGGCCAACACTGTATGATTGCAGAGATAAATGTTATAGAAGTCCTTAGAATGAGCCTATCGTCTGCTAATGTGCTGCACACTCCCTCCCCTGCTGCACACTTTCTAAGGATTTTAATAACATTTATCTCAGCAATCATACATGGAATCGTTGCAGTAAAGGTCTGATTGCTCTCAGTATCCCAGAGCCTGTAAGGAACTGGCTTCACTTTATAGAACTGGTTGGTCCTTTTTAAATTTTGCCAGATCTGTATGTGCTGCAATACTCTGCAGTATTCAGATGATCACTGGATCAAGATCCTCAAGTAATAAAAAATAAACAAAAAAATAGATAAAAATGTACAAAAATCTAAAAGCTGAAATTCGCTCCTTTCTGCCCAATACAAATATAGAGATGAGAAATCCCCATATTTGGTGTCACTGCATCTGTAACAGAGCGATCTATCAAAGCGTGAGATTAATTATCCCGGATGGTAAAAGACAGAAAGAAAAAATACTGAAAAAAAACAAAAAAATGTTCAACTATTCACATTAGATTAAAAACATTGGCAGGTGACAAAATACAGGAATCCTTAAGGGGTTAATTAATATGCGATAAAATGAGGCTCAGATTATACGACGTCTAACTAGGAATATACAAGATTTAGGAACAGCAGAAGGAAAGTGAGACCCATCACCATGACAACCAGCACAGCAGTGGAGGATAGAGTACTGTACCTCCACCTATGAGGTCAATCATTACAGGAATCGGCTCATTCACCAAACATTTGGGTGAGTGGATTGAACACCTATTGCAACCGCTTGTTCAGCGTACCCTGAGTTATCTAATGGTACCTTTACATGCCGCTACCGAAAGGTAGAAACCAGCAGGTATCGGAGACAATTGTACCTTTTACCTTCAAAACACCGTGAAGTGGCGGCGTGTAATTCAGGTTGTATCTTCCTGTCTCTTTGGATACCTGTGTTTCAGCCGTGCTGAAAAACAAGCAGGTATAAACCCTATGGTGGCGGCGTGTAATCGGGGCACAGGTACGGTATTTGAGTTACCTGGGGCGTGCTACAGCGTCATGTATACCACGCCCCATCAGCTATCATTGGTGGGGACTACTGTGTACCCATTGGCTGTCCCTGCACAGGGCGGCATATTTAACAAGCTGACCAGTCACAATACACATTTGCTATAGCGTCATGTATTAGGCAGCCTCCCTGCGCTGGCTGCCCAATCACCGTACGAGCATTGCGTAATACACTACTCTGTCACGCCTATGTAGTTACGGTGCACAATATGTACGCCCATATTCCCTTGTTGTAGCGGCGTGTAAATCAGGGAAGGTGCTCCACAGAAGGCAACCTGCGGCACCCGTCGGCACTTCCGGGGATCAAAAATACCTCATGTGGAGCACATTGTGGTGGTGTGTATTTGCGGCATCAGGTACCGTTAGGAACCGTTGAAAACGTGCGCGTGCACTTGCGGTGCCTACCTGTTGCTAACCTCGGTAGGGGCGTGTAAAGGTACCATTATGGTACCTTTACACGCCGCCACTGCAGGATGGATACCAACGGCTACTTCACGTGCACGAGCACGCCCAAACGGTTACCAACAGGAAACGCACCCTCTTTACACGCCGCCACAAGGTGCGCTACGCTACGCTACATCTACAGCTAGATACATCGCCGGGTGTCTCAAGTAGCCATCTGTAGCTCATTTACACACCGCTACAACCAGCTACTATGGGCGTACCTGGTGCAGCAGGGACAGCACATAGGCGTGCCACAATTGTGGAGTACGAGACGTCCGTACGCTGATAGGACAAAGCAATAATACCATGATTGGGCAGGCATCGCAGGAGGCTGATTAATACTTGACGCTCGAGCAATTGTGTAGTGTGACTGGTCAGCTCCTTAAATATGCCGCCCTGTGCGGCGACAACCAATCGCAACGCAGGAGCTTCCTCCAATGATCGCTGAAGGGGGCGCGGAAACCCGGACCCTGTGTCACGCCCCAGCTACATAGCATGGTGTAGAAACAACCCTTCTGTTCCTTCTTTACACGCCGATACAGCTCGCTACAATCGGCTTTGTTGCCATCTGTTTATGGGCAGTGCACGGATACAGATGTATCTGTAGCCGGCTGTGTCGTCCCGTCTTCAGACGCCGCTACTACGGGCGATATTGGCGCGACAAGCTACATTTGTAGCCTGTAGCGGGTTGTATCCATCCTGTTGTGGCGGCGTGTAAAGGTACCATTAGAGATACTGGTGATATTTTAGATCAATTGACAGACTTTGTGTGGGAAGACCAGTACATGTGGATTGCTTGCGATGTCTCCTTGTACACCTCAATTCCCTGCGAGGTTACGGTAGTGGCCCTACGATTCCATCTTTCTAAATACAGCATATATACTGTAGATTTACAGGACTATACACTCCCTGACAGAAGTTATTTCGCTTATCCATGTTATGTAAATAAAAGCTTATAACCTGACATTAAATTCATCCATTGGTTGCATAAATTACTCTTTTGATAGCTGAAACCCTCCGAAATGTGGTTTATGTTAAGAAAATAAATTGGCATCAATGCTGAAATATTGATCATTTAATGAACACAGAATGGTCAGATTTTGGCAAGACAAAAGTTTGTCGCCCACAGAAAGTAATGTGATTTGCCAACAGAAAATTAACTTAAAATACAAATATATGTTGCATAACATTGGTGAATGAAGTTGTGGTGCTATTAGTCATGGACAGGGTCCCTGCCCCTCCTGTACCTGTACGTCCTGATCGCCTAGATTTAGTGTACTTGTTCTTGTCTCCCTTATCCTCATCTAAAGCGCCATGGAACCTAATGGCGCTATATAAATAAATAATAATAATAATATTAGAGTCATATTTCATATTTTGTGTGACTTTCATGAGCTTGGAAGGACTGCATCCATGCGGTTCAACAATGATTCATACAATTTATTAATGAAGTCATCAGGAATAACAAAGAATGCAGTCTTACATGCATCACAGAGTTCATCTAGATTCTTTGGTTTTGTCTTCCAAGCTTCCTCTTTCATCCTACCACAAACATGCTCAATGATGTTCATGTCTGGTGACTGGGCTGGCCAGTCCTTGAGCACCTTGATCTTTTTTGCCTGGAGGAACTTTGTTGTAGAGATGGATGAATGAGGGATGTATGAGATGGAGCACCACCCTGCTGCAGAATTTGACCCCTTTTATGATTTGGAATATAAAAGGTAGATAATACTTATTGATATTTTAGGCTATTGATATTGCCTTCCACCTTGCAAATGTTTCGTACACCCCCATACTGAATGTAACCCCAGACCCTGATCTTTCCACCACCAAATTTAACTGTTTTCTGTGTGTATTTTGGATCCTTACAGGCTCCAGTAGGTCTCCTGCAGTATTTGCGGCGGCTGTGGTGTGATTCTACTGAAGATTCATCATAGAAATCCACCTTCTGCCACTTTTCCAGCATCCATCTGTTTAGCAGGCTGTGAGACTTTGTAAATGCCACACGGTTTTTTAATTTGCCTTTTGTTTAGTGCTGTCTTCTGGCACTGATTCGACCATGGAGGCCATTTTGAGACAGAATCCTACAAACTGTTCTAGTTGACACAGGAACCTGAGGTGACCAGGCCTGTTGGAGCTCTGCTGCAGTGGAAGAGGGTGTTGCTTTGGATTTTCTAACCAAAAAACATTCCTCCTGAGCAATTGTCTTGCGGGGTTTGCCGGACCTGGGCTTGTCAAACACATCTGCAGTCTCTTCAAATCTTTTTTTTTCTTTTTTTAATTCTTTGTACCTGACCCTGAGACACATTAAAGGTGCCAGCCACCTCTGCAGTAGATCTGGTCTTCAGCCTCGTCAGGTTATAAGCTGTTATTTACATAACATGGATAAGCGACATAACTCCTGTCAGGGAGTGTACCGTGCGCATGGTCTCCTTTCTCATGAGTAACAATTTTTTTCTATTTAATTCTAAATTTTATATCCAACAACATGGAGTTTCAATAGGGGCCAAATTCTCCCATCTATAGCCAACCTTGTAATGTCTTGGGAAGAAAAATATCTAGTTACCATTAATAATCCTTTTTCTGAATCTATTGTATGTTGCATTAGATTCATAGATGACCAACTGTTCGATTGGCACGGATCCGCAGCCTCTGTTGCAACATTTTCTGATTACCTAAATTCAAATGATTTGAATCTTTCTTTTACTGTTTTTCATCATAAGGATAATATCAATTTTCTTGATCTTAGATTAATAGGTATATCAGTTCATACAGTGTCTACATCTTTATATCGAAAGCCAACTGCAGGAAACACTCTGCTTTATGCTAGATGCTGTCATCCTCCCCACCCTATTAGGGTGGAAACACACTGGCCAGAAAAAATGCGGTATGATTGTCATTCCCAAGAGTCTTACAAGTGTCGTCTGTTTTTTGGTCTCGCGCGTTAATCACATACTGTCGCAGAATGTTGCGATTGGTTTCTCGCCCGTCAATCAGATGAGAAAAAAATGCCTGACACTTGGAAATGTGCGCTCGGACATTGGTTAACATTGGTCCGACTGCAATGCGAGAAAAACTCGCATTGCAGTCGTCCGACTTTAACGCCAGTGTGTCCGTACCCTTAGAGCAGCACCAGTGGGAGAATTCACCCATGCTCTAAGAAATTGTAGTGATTCTACTGCTTGCCAAACTGAATCTAGGTTCATGAACTCTAGACTCGCTGATAGAGGCTATCCATCTCAACTCTTGAAACGAGCACATAATATAGTTGATCTAAAAATTCATAAGGATTTAATATGTTTCCAAAGTAATCGCCCATTTACTCCACTTTCAATATCTAAGGAAAAAACTGCTTCTATTTCTAAACTTGTTATTTCTGTTCAATACAGTCCCTACTTTAGGAACATCACAAATATTACACAGCAAAATCTATCTATTTGATACGAAGACCCGGTATTAGCTACCATTCAAGCCCCAGGCTGTGGAATCGTGGCTAAGAAGGCTCCATCTTTGGGGAATATATTGTCTCCCAGCTTCTTTAACCCCAAAAAAATTCCCGACCCTGTCTCCATTTTAAAGGTTTTTTCAAATGTGGGGCCAATCGTTGCAGAACTTACACTTTGGCCCTAAAGTGTACATCATTTAGGGATTATAATTATTCCAACACATATACCATCCGTAGTTACATTAATTGTAATATAAAGAATGTGGTGTATTGTATTAAATGCACAGCCTGTGATCTGTGCTACATTGCTTGCACATCCCGCAAATTAAAAATCCCTATCAGCGAACATGTGCGGGATGTAACCAACTACAATTCACCACTAAGCTTTAATAAAAATATTTCAGAGGCATCAAAACAGTTTGCCATTCACCATAATTTAAGTGTTACCACCATGCAGGTATTTGGGATTGAAAAGTGAACCCCTTCTGCCAGAGGTGGTGATAATAAGCGGGAATTATTAACAAGAGAGACTTATTGGATCTTCATACTGGGCACCCGACATACACTAGGATTAAATTTGCGACGGGACGTCATGTTCCACTATTGGATTTATACTTATATATACTTATGGATATATAAGATTTCATACTTATATGTGACTCACCGTGACCGGGGTTCTGCACGTCGCAGGTGTTCTTCTCCTCCTTGTCACGGAACCGCGCCTGCGGCTGTGGGGCCCGGCGGTCCAGATCAAAAATGTTGGCTGAACAGTTTAGGGGTTAATTATGTCATGACGCCACCTGTGAGAGTTCCGGTGATGTTCACCGGTGCTGCTTGGGCCTCCAGGGGATGGGATGCAGCAAGATGGGACGCTCCCCACAGGATGAGCGAGAGTCCCGGAGCCTGGAGCTGCACAAGATGTTGTGAGGCAGCTGCAGTACTTCTAGCATGCGGAGATAGACAGTTCTGAAAAGGCACGGACACTGATAGTCTCTGTAACAGGTATTTTACTGTATCCAGCAGGTTGGTACATGGTATACAGTTAACGGGTAACGGACCGGGTGGACTTAGCAATGACCAGTGTTTCTCAGATCTCCGCGGTGTTCCTCCATGCTAAGCTTGTTCTAAGTAAGTTGCCGATGTCGCCTTTGAGTGCCAAGGTCGGGTACAAGGGACTACTTATATTGCCTTGCCGGTATGTACGTTCCGGTGTGAGGGGTAGTCTGGGTCCTTTTGGTGGGTACTCCGCTGGCAAGACGGCTCTGTTTGCGGCGGCGGTGGGGTACTCCTATAGAGAGATCCCTCCACTCCTGGTTTGCATGGCAGTGATAAATGATTCCCAGCTTCGGAACCAGTAATCCGGCTGTAGATGGGCACGGGGATGTTTTGGACCCGCATATAGTTGACCAGAGACCGGTTGTTGAGGCACCGGAGCGATGGCGCCCAACCGGTGGTGGTGGCCAGGGGGCTTCACGGAACTGTGCAGGCCCCCTCTCCTACGTTCCTCCGGCCATGTTCTGCTCCTTCCTCCTTCTCCT
This sequence comes from Allobates femoralis, assembly GCA_033576535.1. Lineage (NCBI taxonomy): Eukaryota > Metazoa > Chordata > Amphibia > Anura > Aromobatidae > Allobates > Allobates femoralis. Next base: position 17,776,164 of record JARQOC010000006.1, read on the forward strand.
ACATTGCAGAAAGTTGTTCTCTCTACTGCACTAACTTCTCCACTACACATTACCTCTACACTCCGCCCACCAGGATCTTATTGGCCCTCTATGCTGATGTGCATGTAGGGTATGGAGCTCTGAGTTTTAACCATGTCATTGCTTAGTCAGAGAATATTGCAGCTGCAGTCTGGGCTGCAATACACTCCTGTGACGCACTCGTTGCGGGGCGCCACATATGCACTCAATAATTAATTATGTATTTCTAGATGGTGGCCCGATTCTAACGCCCGATTCTAGAATATAGAAATAGAGATTGCATGGGGAAGGCGGTGAGGGCTGAATTGGGAGGAACTTTGAAGAAGGAGCGGCAGGGAAAGGACGGCGTGGCAGGGGGGAGGAGGGAGCACAGAGCAGCAGGGGGAGGAGGATGGAGGACAGAGGAGGAAGCGGCGGGGTGTGGGAGGATGTAGCAGCACAGGCAGGGGGAGAAAGGAGCACAGAGCGGCAGAGGGGAGGAGGACGGAGGACGAAGCGGCGGGGTGGGGGAGGACGGAGCAGCACAGGCAGGGGCAGGACGGAGGATGGAGTGGCAGAGGGGATGAGGACAAAGGAAGGAGGAGGAAATGGTAGGGTGGGGGAGGATGGAGCGGCACAGGGAGGGGGAGAACGGAGCGGCAGGGGGAGGATGAAACACAGCAGCGGGTGGGTGGAGGACAGGATGAAGTGGCGGGGTGGGGGAGGACGGAGCAGCACAGGCAGGGGGAGGACGAAAGATAGAGTGGCGGAGGTGAGGAGGACAAAGGAAGGAGGAGGAAGCGGTGGGGTGGGGGAGGTTGGAGTGGCACAGGCAGGGAGAGGACGAAGCACAGAGCTGCGGGGGGGAGGAGGATGTAGGATGAAACGGCGGGGTGGGGGAGGACGAAGCAGCACAGGCAGGGGGTGGACGAAGGATGGAGTGGCGGAGGTGAGGATTGAAAGAAATAGTTCGAGCAAGTCCTTGTCTTCAGAACCAAAGGTTGAGGTTTATTCGGGTAGGAAATAATACAGAGATATATGGCAAGGCAATATGACAGGATTCAGAATGACAGGCACACATGGCACACAGGATGGCATAGTGTCGCCCCGCCTGTCTAAAGCAGGGGTTTTTTATACAATTTTCTGCCATTGGATAACATTAGTGGCCATTATCTTCAATGGATACATAATGACAAAGGCAATACTTACACTTCATGTAAAATATAGGTTGACATGAAAAAAGCACACTAATTTCATTACTAACTACATACTACACTTAAATTTATCCATACAAATTATCTCATAATAGCCTTTTTGGGACCAAGCACAAATCACAACTTATTGACATTAATTAGCTTTGTTCTTGATTATAAGAAACGTCATATTAGCCTTGAGGAATAAAATACACCGTAAAATATCTGAGAAAAACTTGAGAAAAAGGAATAAGTAGCGAATTGGTTAACTATTATCTTGATGAGCTTTTGGTATATGCTCGGACCAAACCTAATTAACTTCCATGCCTGTTTCTCTCCTATGGCTTGATTTCTTTTATTACTTAAGACCTACAGCAGAGAAGTTCAGTAGTTCCATTTTCAAGCTTAAACTGAGACTTTACACAAGACAACATGGCTGACAGAGGCCTTGGTACCCATGGCCTCCGTCTAACAAGGATGACAAAGGAAGGAGGGGGAAGCGGTGGGGGAGAATGGAGCGGCACAGGCAGGGGGAGGACGGAGCAGCAGGGGAGGACAGAGCGGCAGGGAGAGGACAGAGCGGCAGGGAGAGGACAGAGCAGCAGGGGGAGGACAGAGCGGCAGGGGGAGGACAGAGCACAGAGCGGCGGGGAGAGGAGGATGGAGGATGAAGCGGCGGGGTGGGGGAGGCCGGAGCAGTACAGGCAGGGGGAGGACGGAGGATGGAGTGTCGGAGGGGAGGAGGACAAAGGAAGGAGGAGGAAGCGTTGGGGTGTGGGAGGATGGAGTGGCACAGACAGGGGAAGGATGGAGCACAGAGCGGCGGGGGGGAGCAGGACGGAGGACGAAGCGGTGGGGTGGGGGAGGCCAGAGCAGCACAGGCAGGGGGAGGATGGAGTGGCGGGGGGGAGGAGGATAAAGGAAGGAGGAGGAAACAGTGGGGTGGGGGAGGATGGAGCGGCACAAGAAGGGGGAGGACAGAGCAGCAGGGGGAGGACAAAGCACACAGCGGCGGGGGGAGGAGGACAGAGGACAAAGCGGTGGGGTGGGGGAGGATGGAGCAGCACAGGCAGGGGGAGGATGGAGTAAGGAGAGGAGGAGGACAAAGGAAGGAGGAGGAAGCGGTGGAGGAGGATGGAGCAGTACAGGCAGGGGGAGGACTAAGCACAGAGCAGTGGGAGGACGGAGGACAAAACCGCAGGGTGGGGGAGGATGGAGCAGCACAGGCAGGGGGAGAACGGAGTATGGAGGGGAGGAGGACAAAGGAAGAAGGAGGAAGCGGTGGGGTGGGGGAGGATGCAGCGGCACAGGCAGGGGGAGGCCGGAGCACAGAGCCGTGGGGGAGAGGTGGATGGAGGATGAAGTGGTGGGGTGGGGGAAGCCGGAGCAGCACAGGCAGGGGGAGGATGGAGCTGCAGGGGGGAAGACGGAGCACAAAGCGGCGGGGGAGAGGTGGATGGAGGACAAAGCGGCGGAGTGGGGGAGGATAGAGGATGGAGTGTCGGAGGGGAGGCGGACAAAGGCAGGAAGAGGAAGCGGTGACGTGGGGAGGAATTGAGCGGCAGGGGGAGGATGGAGCACAGAGCGGTGGGGGGGAGGAGGACAGAGGACAAAGTGGTGGGGGAGGACAGAGCAGCACAGGCAGGGGGAGGACGGAGGATAGAGTGGCGGAGGTGAGGAGGACAAAGGAAGGAGGAGGAAGCGGTGGGGTGGGGGAGGATGGAGTGGCACAGGCAGGGGGAGGACGAAGCGGCAGGGGGAGGACGAAGCACAGAGCTGCGGGGGGGAGGAGGATGTAGGATGAAGCAGCGGGGTGGGGGAGGACAAAGCAGCACAGGCAGGGGGAGGACGAAGGATGGTGTGGCGGAGGTGAGGACGTCAAAGGAAGGAGGGGGAAGTGGTGGGGGAGGATGGAGCGGCACAGGCAGGGGGAGAACGGAGCAGCAGGGGGAGGACAGAGCGGCAGGGGGAGGACAGAGCAGCAGGGGTAGGACGGAGCAAAAAGCGGCGGGTGAGAGGAGGATGGAGGATGAAGCGGCGGGGTGGGGGAGGCCGGAGCAGCACAGGCAGGGGGAGGACGAAGGATGGAGTGGCGGAGGGGAGGAGGACAAAGGAAGGAGGAGGAAGCGGTGGAGGAGGATGGAACAGCACAGGCAGGGGGAGGACGAAGCACAGAGCGGTGGGAGGAGGAGGATGGAGGACAAAGCGGCAGGGTGAGGGAGGATGGAGCACTGTACGGGAGCTCAGTGGTTAGCAGAGTATACAGGGGCTCAGTGGTTAGCACTGCGCGGTGGCTCAGTGGTTAGCACTGCGCGGTGGCTCAGTGGTTAGCACTGCGCGGTGGCTCAGTGGTTAGCACTGTGCGGTGGCTCAGTGGTTATCACTGTGCGGTGGCTCAGTGGTTAGCACTGCGCGGTGGCTCTGTGTTTAGCAAAGTACGGTCGCTCAGTGTTTAGCACTGTACAGTGGCTCAGTGGTTAGCAGTGACTGCGGTGGGCAGAGTGGTCAGCGCAGTGCAGTGGGCAGAGTGGTCAGCGCAGTGCGGTGGGCAGAGTGGTCAGCAAAGTGCGGTGGGCAGAGTGGTCAGCGCAGTGCGGTGGGCAGAGTGGGCAGCGCAGTGCGGTGGGCAGAGTGGTGAGCGCAGTGCGGCGGGCAGAGTGGTGAGCGCAGTGCGGCGGGCAGCAGTGGTCAGCGCAGTGCGGTGGGCAGATGGTGAGCGCAGTGCAGCGGTCAGAGTGGTCAGCCAGTGCGGCGGGCAGAGTGTCAGCAAATGATGGAGGCACTCTGTCCTGCATACTTACTACCGGGTCATCGTCTTCCCGCCACCGCATCTTCGCTCGCCGTCCCAGCATCTTGGCTCCACTCTCCATCGGGCGACATGTTTCTTCCAAAATGGCATCGGGAAGTCTAGCGAGACTTCACGGACGCCATATTGGATCCAGTCCTCGGGGGCGGTGACATGTCGTCGAACAGAGGACCTGAGGATCCAGGCGGCGGGGAAGAGCAGGGCTGGTGGTAAGTATAGCGGACAGTGCATGGAGGTGTGTGTATGTGTGTGTGTGTGTGTATGTTGTGTGTGGTATGTGTGTGTGTGTGTGTATGTGTGTGTGTGTATGTGTGTGTGTGCTGTTGTGTGTGTGTGTATGTGTGTGTGTGTATGTGTGCGGGCGGCCATATTAGAACACCCACAGTGGTTGTAAGGCTACTTCTGCCAGGATGTGACGTAGCATTTGTTACATCTGACGGAAGTAGCCTTAGGGTTTTATTATAGTAGATATAGTGGTGATCTTCTTATCTCACTATCCATTGTGAAAATGTATTTATTCACTATTGTCCATTATGGAGATTTTGTGTATTTGTTCTTGTGATCAGTGTGCAGATTATTTGTTATCTTTATGTAATTTTATTTATATTGTTCATCACACTGTTGATTTTGGTATACCCGCTCTGGTTTACCACTTTTTTATTTTTTCATTTATTTTTATTTTTCATATGTCGGAATTTTGCTTTTTTATGTATTTCGGTTGTTTTCTGTTCTTCCTTTTTATATCTATGTTTTGCACTTAGTCACACATTTAGGCCATGTGCACACGAGCTGATTACTCTTCTATGTTTGCACCTGGTCATGTGACCCTGACTCCTCCCACACATGATCACATGACTGTGACTTCAGCACAGGTCCTGTAAGCACAGAGCAGCACATTATATCCAGGTACTTCCTTGTCTACTCTGTTGTGTTCTCTGTATAAGGGCCGGTGTTGTTCTATCAGGAGGGGCTGCAGTGTTGGGTGACGACATATTTATCGCCTATTGTGAGGGGAATTGGTAAGAATCTTCAATCCTTGTATTGTTCTTATTTGTTATAAATTGTGGTCAATTATAGTATAAAGCTGAACTAGAGAGAAGAGCTGTGTGCAGGAGCAATGAAGGCCGGTGAGTGGATGATGGAGGACGCGTCATCTACAAGAAGCAGGAAAGAAGGACGGCGATCATAAGCAGAGAGGAGGCTCCGGATCAAGACCAGCGACGTCTATTACACCGGACCGTCCTGTTGGACTAATTGATCAGATAATATCTACTATATGTATCAGACATGAACTTACAGCTGCATCTCAATGAATTAGAATATCATCAAAAAGTTTAATTTTCTGAGATAGTGACCTTTGGGGTTTCATTGGCTTAAGCCATAATCATCAACATTAACTGAAATAACACATGAAATAGATCACTCTGTAATGACTTATATAATATATGCCTGACTAATTCCTGTATCCTATGTGGGTGAACCTATTCCTAACTTTACATTTTCATCTATATATGACTTTATATTAATATTTACGACTATTATATTCAGTTTTCTCTTTTTTCAGCCTGTAGGTGAGTATAATAAAAGATCGTTGTTATGCTGAATTGTCTTGGGGACATATATACCACATTATAGAATGCTACATATAGAGGTATACAGGTGGTGGCTATAATATATGTGAGGAAAATCTGGGACAGGTTCCCTTACATTTTACAGGTTGTAACTAGAATCTATCATTAAGATTTAAGATCGAGACCCTGATCCCATGGTCACCAATAGTCTATGCTGTGGGGCCAAATATCCTATGGAACCTCCTTCTATCTGCCGCATTCCCGATCTTCTGATTAGTAGGCCACACAAACGTCATAATTACGATGTCGACATTCAACCAGGCTTACTAATCACAAGAAAAGCCGTGATGCTCACAGGTAGGGCAGAGACACACTATGCGAGATGGCATGCAACTATCTCGCATGCATCTCACATGGCTCGCCCGGCCCCTACCTGTCTCAATGAGACCACGTCAGCTTCAAAGAAACACAATCAGCAGATGGTTCCCGTGCAAAGAGGCAGGGACCGTTCTGGGTGAGTCATGCAAGATACTCGCATGCATCTTGCACAAGGCTGTCTCTGCCCGTAGGATGAGGATTGCAGGGCTTTGGCACCACAGAAAAGAGTAAAATTGTGACTTCTAGACCAGGGTCTCACAAATCATTTTGATCATCTTAGTTGTATGATTGATACTATACAGTGAATATAAGATTACAAACAGTGTGACTGCGTATACTGTCCAGCTGAAGTAATTAACACTTAAGCTTCAGCTAATTGGAAAGCACCACACCCTACAAAGACCTTCAGCTTTCTGCTGCAAGCTGCCAGAAATAGCTTTTGGCTTCCCTGCTAGTCTCCTGTCTTGTATTTAGTGTTCGTTTCCTCAGCTGTTTTGACGCACTGCTCTAGGGGGTGGTCGGCCGTGACGTTTTTGATATGAACGCTACTCTTTCATCATTTTTAGTACTTGACCTTGACTATCCCATCCTTGCTTGTATCATCAACCTCATCATCATCATCATCTAATCAGGCCTGTTTCCTCTTCCCACAGGTACGCATTGTGATCAACTTCCCTTACCCATGCTTAACCAAAGGTAGGGTGTTGACCACTAAGTTTTTACTGACTGCTTATGTACTGTGCATATAATATCTATATATGTTTATATTTTCTTACCTATCCTGTCCCTGCTTTTCATCATTCCTCATGATCACTCTTCCATGACCTGGAGTGAGTACTCCAGCCCCTCCCAAGTTTTTATTACCTTTGTCTAACTCACAACATCTGGTCACTTCACCCACACCCAGCCCTAGTCCACACCTGAAACATCTTTAGCAGCAGATATATTCAGAACCACAAGTCTGATCCAGACTTTGTCTGATCCATGTATCTTTGAAACTACATCTTCAAAGTAATTTTCTAAGTACAATACTTAGAAATAGACTAGAAATACGGGAAAATCATAAGAATTATAAAACCATTGTTTCTGCTGTATCATCAACCTCATCATCATCATCATCATCATCTAATCGGGCCGTTTCCGCTTCCCACAGGTACGCATTGTGATCAACTTACCCATCTACCCAGCTTTGCTAGTCTGACTGCTTATGTACTGTGCATATAATGTGTGTTAGGTACGCATTGTGATCATCTTACCCATCTACCCAGCTTTGCTAGTCTGACTACTTATGTACTGTGCATATAATGCGTGTTAGGTATGCATTGTAATCAACTTACCCATCTACCCAGCTTTGCTAGTCTGACTGCTTATGTACTGTGCATATAATATCTATATATGTTCATATTTACTTAAACCTATCCTGTCCCTGCTTTTCATCATTCCCCATGATCACTCTTCCATGACCTGGAGTGAGTACTCCAGCCCCTCCCAAGTTTTTATTACCTTTGTCTAACTCACAACATCTGGTCACTTCACCCATACCCAGCCCTAGTCCACACCTGAAACATCTTTAGCAGCAGATATATTCAGAACCACAAGCCTGATCCAGACTTTGTCTGATCCATGTATCTTTCAAACTACATCTTTCAAAGTACATTTTCTAAGTACAATACATAGAAATAGACTAGACATCTATGATACATTATTCAATTCATCACCATTTGTATCTGCTGTATCATCAACCTCATCATCATCATCATCATCATCATCATCATCTAATTGGGCTGTTTCAGCTTCCCACAGGTACCCTTGTGATCAACTTACCCATCTACCCAGCTTTGCTAATCTGATTGCTTATGTACTGTGCATATAATGTGTGTTAGGTACGCATTGTGATCATCTTACCCATCTACCCAGCTTTGCTAGTCTGACTGCTTATGTACTGTGCTTATAATATCTATATATGTTTATATTTTCTTACCTATCCTGTCCCTGCTTTTCATCATTTCTCATGATCACTCTTCCATGACCTGGAGTGAGTACTCCAGCCCCTCCCAAGTTTTTATTACCTTTGTCTAACTCACAACATCTGGTCACTTCACCCACACCCAGCCCTAGTCCACACCTGAAACATCTTTAGCAGCAGATATATTCAGAACCACAAGTCTGATCCAGACTTTGTCTGATCCATGTATCTTTCAAACTACATCTTTCAAAGTACATTTCCTAAGTACAATACTTAGAAATAGACTAGAAATGGAGTGGAAAAGACTGGCAGGTAAAGAAATATAAAACCCTCACAATGTTTCCCTTCTAATCTCTACCTCCCTTACTACTTCATTTCATATTAAATCCTTAAATCCCTTCCACAAGTAAGAAACTAGTCATCAGTCAACCCATCCTCCCCAGCCATCTTACCTCCTCTTGACTACTATTTATCCCCATACTGGCTGCATCACCTTGTCCTCGGCTCCACCATCCTGTCCTGGACTAATAGATCTCGTCCCCAGCCACATCTCCACTGGACTGTAGCTCATACCTTGATGGCATTCCACCCCGGACTGAACCCTGGATGCCTCAACTGTCCCATGGCTGCTCCACCAGCCAACCCCGCAATCTCCTCTGTCAACCCCAACTGCCTCGACCTATCCCCCAACTGCCCCATCTGGCCCATCCATCCGACCCCCCGCCTTGCATCTCATCCCCGGTCATCACCTCATCCCGTGACCGCTCCCCACTGATGAATAATCACCCACTACCACAACTTTCCCCACTCTGCTTCTGACCCCTGTTGCCACACTCACTTCCTGCTCTCCGTATGCAATGTTCCCGCTACTCCTCACTCTCACTTCCATCCTTCTCCACTTCCTACTACCCCCACTTATACCCCACCCAGCAACGAAATACTGCTCTCACCCTCCATCCTGCCAAACCCCTCACCCACTTCACCTATCTTTTCATTCACTTTCAATCCTCAATCACCAAACAAGCACGCCCGCCTCGCAAGCTCTCATGCTCCCACCTGCTAACCCTCTGCCTACTCCTCCTGCGTGCCGGTGACATCTCCCCCAATCCTGGCCCCCCCCGCCACATCCCCACAACAACCTTCATCCCACGACCCACTGCCAACCCTCGCAACCTCACCACCACTAGCCCTCGCAACCCCACCAACATCAGACCCATTCCCCCAACCCATGCCCCACCTACCGCCCTACCCGGTGCACTCTGGAATGCCCGCTCAGTGTGCAGCAAACTGCCTGACATCCATGATCTCTTTATCTCCAGGAAACTTTCATTCCTTGGCCTCACCGAGACCTGGCTCACCCCCTCCGACACAGCCTCCCTTGCTGCACTATCGTACGGCGGCCTCAGCCTGTCCCACACCCCCCGTCCGTCTGGCAAACACGGCGGTGGAGTCGGCATACTGCTGTCCAACTCCTGCACCTTCAGCTCTTTCCCCCGCCCCCATCCATCACTGTCCCCTCCTTTGAAGCCCACTCGGTCCGAATCTTTTCCCCCTGCAACCTCCAACTAACCATCATCTACCGCCTCCCCGGACCCATCACCTCCTTCCTTGACCACTTCACCACCTGGCTACTTCACTTCCTCTCCAATGACATCCCCTCCATCAACATGGGCGACTTCAATATCCCCATTGACACTCCCTGCCCAGCTGCCTCCAACTTTCTTTCCTTGACCACTTCCCTAGGGTTCTCCCAATGGTCCTCCTCTCCCACCCACGAACAAGGCCACACGCTTGACCTAATCTTTACCCGCCTTTGCTCCCTCTCTAACCTCAGAACTCACACTGTCTGACCACCATCTCTTGACCTTCTCCGCCCTCTCCTCCCCTGCCACACTACCCCCTCTTCGCAAACTTGATCGCTCTCGCCGAAATCTAAAAGATCTTGATCTTCCTTTATTCTCTGAATCACTCCTCCTTCTCACCGACATACTGTCCGCTGACGACATTGACATTGCCACCACCCTATACAACACCACCATAACAAACGCTCTCAACCTAGCCGCCCCCTCACTCTCCATGCTCCACGAATTAACAGGCAACCCTGGCACACCACTTTCACTAAAAACCTGAGACGGGCGTCCAGGGTCACCGAGAGGAGATGGAAAAAGTCCAACACCCCCGAGCACTTTGCTCTGTTCAAGCAATCCATCGCTGACTTCAAGACGGCACTTGCTACCGCCAAGCAAGTGTTCTTCTCATCCCTTATAACCTCTCTGTCCCGCCACCCCAAACAGCTCTTCAAAACTTTCAACTCCTTACTTCGCCCGCCTGCTCCTCCCCCTTCTCCCCTCATCTCTGCTGAAGACTTTGTGACCTTCTTCAAGGAGAAGATCGACAAGATCAGAAACATCTTCGGTCCACTATCCCTACAACTCCCCTTCCCACCTACACTGCCCTCGTCCTCCATCAGCCACTTCCCCCCCATAACTGAAGATCAACTCTCCTCCCTCCTGTCAAAATCACACCTCACCGCCAGCGCCCTCGACCCGCTCCCATCCCACCTCATTCCGAACCACACCTCCATTTTCATCCCAGCCCTCACCCACCTCTTTAACCTTTCACTTAGCACTGGTGCCTTCCCTCGGCCTTCAAACACGCCCTAATCACGCCCATCCTAAAAAACCCTCACTTGACCCTACCTCTGTCTCTATCGCCCCATATCTCTTCTCCCATTCGCCTCTAAGCTACTTGAACAGCACGTCCACTCTGAATTGTCCTCTCACCTCTCCTCGTGCTCCCACTTCGACCGCCTACAGTCCGGCTTCCGACCCCTCCATTCCACCGAAACAGCCCTGACCTAAGTCACCAACGACCTACTGACCGCCAAGAACAAACACCACTACTCCATCCTCCTCCTCCTAGACCTGTCTGCCGCCTTTGACACGGTTGACCACTCCCTTCTTCTCCGGATCCTGGAATTCCTCGGCATCACCCACCTTGCCCTCTCCTGGATCTCCTCATACCTAGCGGACCGGAACTGCAGCGTCTACCACTCCCACACCTCCTCCTCACCCTACCCCCTTTCTGTCGGCGTCCCCCAAGGTTCGGTCTCGGGACCCCTACTTTTCTCCATATACACCCTCGGCCTAGGGCAACTCATTGAGTCCCACGGCCTCCAGTACCACCTCTATGCCGACGACACCCAAATCTTCCTGTCCGGCCCTGACATCACCTCCCTACTCTCCAAAATCCCACAATGCCTTTCCGTCATCTCATCCTTCTTCTCTGCTCGCTTCCTTAAACTCAACATGGACAAAACTGAATTCATAGTCTTCCCCCCAAGAAATTCACCCCACCTCCCAACCTATCCATCTGCATCAACGACTGCGCCCTCTCCCCAGTCCCCCAAGGCAAGTGCCTCGGGGTAATCCTTGACTCCTCCCTATCCTTCAAGCACCTGAAGACTCACCTATTCCATCAAGTCTACAACCTGCCATGAGACCCAGGCGACCGTCCCATACCTGACATTCCCCCATCCTACTGTATCCTAACCCTCCCTCATAGACTGTGAGCCCTCGTGGACAGGGTCCCTGCCCCTCCTGTACCTGTATGTCCTAATCGCCTAGATTTAGTGTACTTGTTCTTGTCTCCCTTATCCTCATGTAAAGCGCCATGGAACCTAATGGCGCTATATAAATAAATAATGATAATAATAATACTATACTATCAGATCCTGACGTTGTCCTTTTTCTGACCTCCTGACTTTGACCCTGCTTTGCAAATTTCCTATCTCAACCTGTCCATAGTCAGCAATCTATTGGACCCTGTTGTAAATCCAGATCCTGAATAGGTGTTAAAAGTAGGGATGGGGGAACACATACTGTAAAGTTCTGGACCCGTACCGAATAGATATTATTCGGTCACAAGGTCCCGAACACGGGTTTCCATGGGAAACCCGTGTTACAGTTTGGACCAGTTGGGTGCCAGGGGCTGTAAAAGAATAAAATAAAAAACATAATTATACTTACCTGTCTAGCGATGTGTCCTCCCGTCTCCTATCGCAGCCGCTTCTACTTCCAGGGCCACTTATTAACGTCCGGGATTATTCACTGCACTGTCTGCGCTCGGCTTTTTCCGGCCGAAGTCAGAAGTGTTCGTGCGGTGATGTCAGGGTTCACCCGCAGTCATGGTCCGAGCTGTCAAAGTCAGTTTCAGCCTGTTCTCGCTCTGGATAGACGTGTGTCTATGCAGAGCGATGTAGCAGTGCTGACATTTTCTTTTGGACTACGTCGGACTGAAGATTTTTTTTTTTATAATAAAGATGGAGCCTCTAAGTGTTTTTTGTTTTATTTCTAATAACATATTTTTTCTCTGTGTTGTGTTTTTTTTTTAACATTTTACTAGAAATTCATGGTGGACATGTCTACTATTGGCATGACCCATGAATTTTGGGCTTAGAGCCAGCTGATAATACAAAGCTGACCCTAACACCTTTATTACCCGGTGAGCCACCGCACCATGACCCTGGATGAGTCAGGTCCAGAGCCAGAAGATGGCGCTTCTATGAATGCGCCATTTTCTGGGGCGAGTGTGGACTGCAATTCGCAGAGGGGGAGGGGGTGCCAGAAAGCTTGGACCACCCTGTGCTGCGGATTCCAGCCCCCAGCGACCCCGCCGATGCCGAGTATTGGGGGGTTCGCCCATCACTAGTTAAAAGGTGTCAGTATTTTTTGGGGTTCTGCTTAATGGAGAGGCTTGTGTTTTGTCTGTCTGAGATAGCCCTTTTGTGCCTGTAGCCTCGGACGAACGTCACAACTTCACTGTTTTTCAGGCTGCAATTACCTGCAGGAGTCTGGTGGTTGGATCCGCAGTGCAGGAAACAGTGAAGGGGACGCAGGTGATCAGAGCGTGACTCGGATCAGTGGAGGATCCAGAGCTCAGATCCCGCTGATCACTAAGGGCCCTTTACACACGGCTACATTTCTAGGGTGGCTACATGTAACTTACTGTTGCAGTGAAATCATGGAGATAAGGTTCTATCTTGTTGCTGTGTACAAATGGAATCATCTCTCCATGATTTCACTGCAGCCAGTAAGTTACCTGTAGCCACCTAGAAATGTAGCCGTGTGTAAAGGTACCTAAGAGACAGCATGTCCTAGCGATATATCATCCGCTTACTCTCCAGAGTAATTGTATTATTATATAGGATTCTTTAGGATCTTACATGGGTTCACCTTATTCTGATTCAGGTCTCTACAATATCGGATCCTCTCGGCTGATATCTTCTATATAAGAGAATTCTCCTGATTCACCTGTCAAGGATGGATAGATCCAGAGATGGAGAGATGGTGGAGAGTATACTGAATATCACCCTAGAGATCCTCTTCCGGATTACTGGAGAGGTGATGTGACCTCATCACAATCTCTGACATCATTCTCCTCTATTGTAATAACATGTCTGTAGTGATATCTATTACTGTGTCTCCATACTCAGGATTACACAGTGGTGAAGAAGACCCCTACTGATCGCTGTCAGGACCCAGTATCTGATGGATGGGGAGGACCCTGAGCCCAATCCCGGGGTCTCCACCGCACCCGCGGATACATGAGGACATCAATGAGCAGAAGATCCTAGAACTCACCTACAAGATGATTGAGCTGCTGACTGGAGAGGTGACAGTGCTGGGAATGCTGGGACATTATACAGTAACGCTATGAAGGGATCGGGGGATGACAATGGGATCATTGTATGTGTCAGGTTCCTATAAGGTGTCAGGATGTCGCCGTCTATTTCTCCATGGAGGAGTGGGAGTATCTAGAAGGACACAAGGATCGGTACAAGGACGTCATGATGGAGGATCACCAGCCCCGCACATCACCAGGCAATAGACACCACTAAATACACACATCTGTTATAGGGGGGGGGGGCTGTTTTAGAAGGAAATAAAATGAGTGCGATTCCCCTTCCTGAGCCCCCACTGCTCGCTCCATGGTCATTTAATTCTGGCCATCAAACACTAGAACAGCAGCGGTGATGTGTTTGTTGGTCACGGCTGCGGCCGATGATGAGACGTCTCTGCTTCCTCCATTGTAGCACACAGCACCGGCGCTTGTGTCCTGGATGCAGAGTGTCTGATCACAGGATCCTCCATATTAATGACGGGAGCGGTGTGTGATCAGAGGATACGGCTGTCGTAAGAAGGAGCCAAAACAGCAGAACGTCTGATAAAACTTATTAGTACAATTGTTACAATCATTGCATTTCTTAAGGAGTTTCCCAAAGTGGCCAAACACTAAATCACTTCTACATAAAGAATGGATTCATTTCCTTATGTGTTTCCTACAGTAAGAACCAGTAAGAGGACGACACCAGAGAGACATCCCGGACCTCAGGACTGCTCACCGGATCATCAGGTCGGTGGATTTATATGGAAGATGTGCAGCTATTGGCTGTAATGTGATTTTTGGTCGTCCTGCTGATTAAAGGGATATTCCCAAAACAACAAGATATTCTGACCACTGGGATCTCCATCGATCCTAAGATTGGGGCTCTGTAACCCCGAGAATGTGGCTCTGCAGCCCAGTCTACAAAGAGCAAATGTGCACATGCTCAACCTCCGCTTTATTCATTGTCAATGTGACTGTGAAGTGCAGCGCTCGGCTATTTACATCAGTCCCATACACAATGAATGGAGCAGAAGCCGAGCATGAGCACCTTCCCTTTCTCAGTATGGGGCTGCAGAGCTGCATTCTCAGGATCTCTGGATCAGCTGGGGGTCCCAGCAGTCGCCCCCGCCAATCTACAATGGATAGGGGATAACTTGCTTTTGGGGGGAAATAACCCTTTAATGATCTTTTCTGCTCATCTCTTCATTCCATGTGACTTGTCCAAGTATCTGGTCACATTTATCCTATTTGTTTCACAGCTTGTGAATGGGGATGAAGTTCTGAACCATTGTAACACTCCAGACATAATGGTAAAAGAAGAGAAATATGTGAGCGGTGATGAGCAGAGGAACGAGGAGATTCCTACAGATAACGGCTCAGGTGAGGAGGAAATGCAGATTACGCTTTCAACTTCTGCCCCGGATGCAACATTTTTATGTTGGATTTGCTAAAGTGGATCTCTTATGGCCCCTTTACACGCAGCTACAGGTGACAGGTTTTCCACAGGTAACTTACTGGTTGCAGTGAAATCATGGAGACATAGTTCTATCTTGTTGCTGTGTACAAATGGAACTATGTCTCCATGATTTCACAGCAACCAGTAAGTTACCTGTGGAAAACCAGTCACCTGTAGCTGCGTGTAAAGGGGCCATTAGGGTGCCTTTACACGCCGCTACCGAAGGTTAGAAACCACCAACCAAACCAACAACCAAAACACCGCGAGGTAGCGGCGTGTAATTCAGGTAGCACCTTCCTGTCTCTTTGGATACCTGTCTTTCAGCCTTGCTCAAAAACAAGCAGGTATAAACCCTATGGTAGCGGCGTGTAATCATGGCACAGGTACGGTATTTGAGTTACCTGGGGCGTGCTACAGCATCATGTATACCATGTCCTATCAGCTATCATTGGTGGGGAGTACTGTGTACCCATTGGCTGTCCCTCTACAGGGCGGCATATTTAACGAGATGACCAGTCACTACACATTTACTATAGCGTCATGTATTAGGCAGCCTTCCTGCGCTGGCTGGCCAATCATGATGTTATTGCTTTGTCCAAATATCGTACGAGCGTCTCTTAATCCACAACTCTGGCACGCCTATGTGTTGTCCCTGCTGCCCCAGGTCCTCCCAGATTCCCTTGTGGTAGCGGTGTGTAAATCAGGGAAGGTGCTCCACAGAAGGTGACCTGCGGCACCCGTCGGTGCTTCCAGGGATCGAAAAAACCTACTGTGGAGCACCTTGTAGCGGCGTGTAATTGCGGTATCGGGTACCGTTAGGAACCATTGAAACGCGCGCGTGCACGTGCGACACCCGGTGGTTTTTAACCTTCGGCAGCGGCGTGTAAAAGTATCATTAGGGTGCCTTCACACTGTGGCACGATCTGGTCCGGGGCTGTCCGAGATGACCCAGACATCCGCGGACCGGATCAGCACACAAGACTGAAGGGCAAATTTGCCCTCCGGTCCAGTGTGCAGCCGCACACAGCTGCCGCCGCTGATAGACCAGGACCGTGGGTTATCCCAGACAGCCCCGGACCAGATTGTGCCGCAGTGTGAAGGCACCCTTACCAGATTTCACTTTCACCAGATAAACAGATAAACGTTGAATCGTCATGGATTTGTGAACGTTCTAACGATATCGTTAGTGCGTCCTTGTGTGTAAACGAACGATGTAGGATGAAAAAATCGTTGAAACGGTCATCACAAAAATGAGATCCTGACCTCAATTCTATCGTTCGTTGTCCAGTTAACGCTGCTTGAAGAAGCTGCATCGTTCAGTGTGATGCCTTTTTGAATGATGTCGTTCAAAAATCTCCTATTCCTGCCGCTTTAAAATATCGTTCAGTCCTTGCTCTCCTATTTAATTGGTGCGTTGCTGAATGGGATATCGTTAACGATATCCTTGTGTGTGAAGCCACCTTTAGATCAGTAGAGGGGGGTGTACTTCATTTTTTAAACCAATAATCTGAATGACTGTAAAATTCTGATATTACATTGATCATTTTGAGCTCCAGCTGGACTCATGATCTGCTCATGTGATCTGGAATTTCACAGTAAGTTCACCAGCCTCATCCGGTCTCAGGTGAGCTCTAGGCTGCCACAATAAAAGGCCGCTCTACAATGTGCAGTTTTATCACACAGCACAATGCACAGATGTGGCAGGTATGAGGGAGCGTGCAGTTGGCAGCTGACTGCAGGAATGTCATCTGTTGGCCGTGAATTGAATGATCATTTCTCTACCTTAAGTCGTCACAAAGGTGTTTCAGAGAATTTGGCAGCACATCCAACCGGTCTCACAACCTCAGACCACATGTAACCAGCCCAGGACCTCAACATCCAAAATTGTCTTGGACGGGTCACCAGGGCAGTGGCTGCAACTAACAGTTTGTATAACCAAAGTATTTCTGCACAAACTGTCAGTCGCCTCAGGGAAGCTCATCTGCAGCTCCTTGTCCTCATCGGAGTCTCCACCTGACTGAAGTTTGTTGTTGTAACCAACTTAATTGGGTAAATGCTCACAGTCGATGGTGTCTGGTGCGTTGGAGGGGTGTTCTCTTTACAGATTAATCTCGGGTGTCACGCTACAGGGCGGATGGCAGACTGCGTGTAAGGCTTAATGTGGATAAGCATTTTGCAGATTTCTGCATTGTGGTTTGCATGGCCCATGATGGAGCGTTGTGGTAAAAAGTTATCACAAAAGGGTGCATTCTAATTGGAACATTTTGTCACAGGGGCTGTCCGAGGATGACCAGACATCCCGGACCATCACCCATGCTGGGGGCATAATTTGCCTCGGTCCCAGGTTCAGACGACACAATTGCCAGCAGCTGAAACATCAGGCCCTGTTGGCCGCATATCCCGGACAGCCCCTGACATGATTGTGCCTGCAGTGCGAAGACAGCCCTTACCAGTTTCACTATTCCAGTAACAACACAGCCATTGAAGAGTGACAACTCACATGGCAAATATCGTGATGCACTCTATGTGAACGAGTTAGTGCTCTTGTGTGGTAAACGAACGTGTGGATGCAAAAATACTGTTTGAACGTCCCACCATGGATCCTCCCAATTTATCGTTTCGTCTGTCCAGTGTAACGCGCTTGATAAAGTGTGTTCAGTTGAATGCCTCTTGAGAGGATGGTACTCCACAAAGAAAAATCTCCTATTGCCTGTCCACTTTATAAAATATCGTTCAGTCCGTTGCTCTCAAATCATCGTAATGGTCGTTGCTGAATGGGATACGTAACGGCATATCCTTGTGGTGTTGTGAACCACCTTTAACCAGACGATGACTTCATTTTTAAACCAATCATTGTGACTGATAAAATTCTATATTACATTGATCATTTTGAGGACTAACAAGCTAATGACTGCATGATCTGCTTGTCGCGGAATTTCACGTAAGTTCACAGCTCATCAGGTCGTGTGACATCTAGACTAGCACAATGAACCGTCTACAATGTCGTTTCGTTGACAGATGTTGGCATTGAAGCGTGCAGTGGCAGCTGACACAGAATAGACATTGGGGCAATTTGAATGATATATGTCTTTTGTGTTCATCAAAAGGTCTTTGTGTTTCACAGAAATTTGGCCAAATCCTAACAGCTCATGGTTGCAGTGAAATCATGGACACATTGTTCCATTTTGTGGCTGTGTACAAAATGGAGCAATGTGTCCATGCTTTCACTGCAACCAGAGATCTGTTCAGATATTGGACACAGAAATTGGTGTGTGTAAACCCACCATTAGATCTTTGACTTCAGCTCATGAAAAATGGGAACAAAAAGAAAAGTGTTGGGTTTATATTATTGTTCAATGTATATTTCATGCCGGCCCGAGTACAGACACAATAATTAGAGATATAGAATTATTTATCTGTCGTATTCATGGTGCAGTTATTAATACTAATATCATCACTCCTCATTATATAAGGGGCAATATAATCCCAATATTAGACTGGGAGATAACACTGAGGACCCAGGCAGATCCTCTCTCATCCCTCAGTTGGGAATTCTTGGTCAAGGATAAGGAATTTTTATAATCATTTTTCTTTCAGTAGTAATAATAAAAGTTAAATATTAATATCATGTATTCACATTCTTTATCGCTCCTTTCCTTTAATAACTACCTTACCCAGTGGTGTACACTATATATGACCATAAATACAGGAGGGGGTATTCATACTTCCATGTTTATAAAGAGCTGAATATCTTCCTCCCTCTCCGGCTATGTCAGCCCCGCTCTGGGAATATCACATGTATATATGAGAGATGATTGCACCACAGACACTTATTATTCCAAGTAGACAAAGAGCTGGAAAATGTGATTCTCAACCCAATTATTCCAATTAAATTGCATAGTATTCTCATTTTATATTCTGCAATATCTTAATTGAAGGAACTATGTAATTTTTCAGTATGATACTAATATTACGTTTGAATAGGGACCATTTAAAAACAAGTAAAATCATTATTGTACACTTTCTAATTTACATGCTATAAGCATTTTCCCACCCTGTGGGCAGCTCCTGCATTAGTCCTCTCCATTATATTCACAGCTGAATAGTCTGCCTGTATAAGTGTGATTTAAATATCCACACCCACCCAAGCTGGTGTTTGTTCCTTCCCCTTTGTGCTGTGTGCTGGGAGGGGGGAGTTGTTTGTCCTACACTGTGTGCTGTCTGTAAGATTTGTATGTGTATATATAAACTTTGGTTTTCCTACATACATGTAATGTCTGTAACAGCTGAGCAAATGATCAAATGTTCTTATAGTCACATAGAAATATCTAAGACTGCACACACTACGCACATACCTCAGATAACACAATGAAGATCTCTAAGAGTACACACCTCCTCCCCCTTCTGCTTTGCATTGAGTCACACATCATACGGATCAGAGAGGAGGGCTGTGCAATGATGCATGAATATTCATTTTTTGGGGATTGGGCAGCAGAGAGCTCACTGTGATTGGAAATTAATCTTTATTTTGAAGTTTACATAGGATAGGAAAGAAGCAAAAATAATAGAAATATAGAGAGAGGATAGAGAAAGGAATTAGAAAATGACACCAGTTACATATTGATTTTTGACCTACATGATTACTTTTCACCCTTATTTAACATCTTCCCACCGCAACCCATTTTGATTTTTTTTAACTCTTTTGTTATTTTCTCCTCTTTATCAGGACCATAGCATTTTCTATATTTCTGGTGACATAACTATATGAGGGTTGTTTTGTGGACAAGTTGTAGTTTTGAATAAAAGTTACTATACATTATCTGGAAGGGGAGGTGGTGAATTAGCTAAAATTCCTCATTTCGTTTATATTTTCAATGGTAAATATGAGGTTGAAATATGACCTTCAGGTCAGTACGATCACAGCGATACCAATCCTGTATAGTTTTGTATTTTATTTTAGTGTTGAAAAAAAAATCAGAAATTTGTAAAAGAAAATACCGTATATACTCGCGTATAAGCCGAGTTTTTCAGCCCAAAAATTGGGCTGAAAAGTACCCCCCTCGGCTTATACGCGAGTCAGTGCTGTATACCGATGTATACATCGGTACATACCGATGTATACATCGGTATACAGCAGCCCCCGCATCCCCAGTAATCCAGGGCCCCCCCAGCGTCTCTCCGGTCACCTGAAAAGCAAACTATACTTATCAGTGTCCGCTGTCCGCGCCCGCTCGCCTCTGCCCGGTCTGCCGTCTGCGATCCTCCATCTTCATGCGGCGTCTTCCGGGTTCCTGTGCTCGTCGCAGGGAATGACGTCATTCCCTGCGACGAGCACAGGAAACCGGAAGACGCCGCATGAAGAAGGAGGATCGCAGACGGCACTGTCACGGCAGAGGCGAGCGGGCGCGGACAGCGGACACTGATAAGTATAGTTTGCTTTTCAGGTGACCGGAGAGACGCTGGGGGGGCCCTGGATTACTGGGGCCCTGTATACTACCGCTGGGGCTGCAATCTACTACCACTGGGGCTGTATATACTACCACTGGGGCTGTATATACCACTGGGGCTGTATATACTGCTGGGGCCCTGTATACTACCGCTGGGGCTGCAATCTACTACCACTGGGGCAGTATATACTACCACTGGGGCTGTATATACTACCACTGGGGCTGAATATACCTGTGGGGCTGCTGTATACTACACTGGGGCTGTATATACCTGTGGGGCTGCTGTATACTACCACTGGGGCTGTATATACCTGTGGGGCTGCTGTATACTACCACTGGGGCTGTATATACCTGTGGGGCTGCTGTATACTACACTGGGGCTGTATATACCTCTGGGGCTGCTGTATACTACACTGGGGCTGTATATACCTCTGGGGCTGCTGTATACTACCACTGGGGCTGTATATACCTGTGGGGCTGCTGTATACTACCACTGGGGCTGTATATACCTCTGGGGCTGCTGGATGCTACCACTGGGGCTGTATATACCTCTGGGGCTGCTGTATACTACCACTGGGGCTGTATATACCTCTGGGGCTGCTGTATACTACCACTGGGGCTGTATATACTTCTGGGGCTGCTGTATACTACCACTGGGGCTGTATATACCTCTGGGGCTGCTGGATACTACCACTGGGGCTGTATATACCTCTGGGGCTGCTGGATGCTACCACTGGGGCTATATATACCTCTGGGGCTGCTGTATACTACCAATGGGGCTGTATATACCTCTGAGGCTGCTGTATACTACCTCTGGGGCTGCTGTATACTACCACTGGGGCTGCTGTATACTACCACTGGGGCTGCTGTATACTACCACTGGGGCTGCTGTATATACCTTTGGGGCTGCTGTATACTACCTCTGGGGATGCTGTATACTACCACTGGGGCTGTATATACCTCTGGGGATGCTGTATACTACCACTGGGGCTGTATATACCTCTGGGGATGCTGTATACTAACTACTGGAGCTGCTGCTGTATATACCACTGGGGCTGCTGCTGTATACTACCACTGGGGAGGCTGCTGTATACTACCATTGGGGGGCCTGTATACCACACTGCTGGGGGCTGTATACCTGTGCTGGAGTCCACCCTCGGCTTATACACGAGTCAATAGGTTTTCCCAGGTTTTGGGGGCAAAAGTAGGGGGGTCGGCTTATACACGGGTCGGCTTATACACGAGTATATAAGGTAATAGTTTTCTTTCATTTTTCTATGTGAGGCTGTTTTTTGTGTGACGGACTGATGTTAGTATAATTGCAATATGCTTTTACATTTTTATTCCTAAATAATCAAATTAGATTCCATTTTATGCAGGTGACTGTAATAGGAGCGTGGAGGGACGTCTGATGTCAGATTTTAAAGCAGAAAATCCTGATATCTCACAAGCTACACATGAAGAACATGCCATTATCCCAGATATACCCTCATCTTCTGAATCATCACACACTGAAAAGAAAAGTAACATTCACAGAAGGGGAATGAAATATCCAGCAGCTCTCAAAGGAAATAAACCATTTCCATGTTCAGAATGTAAAAAATGTTTTAACAGGAAAGTAAACCTTGTTATACATCAGAGAATTCACACTGGGGTGAAGCCGTATTCATGTCCAGAATGTGGGAAATATTTTAACAGGAAAGAAAACCTTGTTGCACATCAGAGAACTCACACAGGGGATAAGCCATATTCATGTCCAGAATGTGGGAAATGTTTTACCACTCAATCAGGTCTTCTTATACATCAGAGAAGACACACAGGTGAGAAGCCGTATTCATGTTCAGAATGTGGGAAATGTTTTATAACTCTATCAGATCTTCTTAGACATCAGAGAAGTCACACAGGGGAGAAGCCATATTCATGTTCAGAATGTGGGAAACGTTTTACAACTCAATCAGGTCTTCTTAGACATCAGAAAGTTCACACAGGTGAAAAACCATATTCATGTCCTGAATGTGAAAAGTGTTTTAAAACAAGATCAAATTTTGTTATACATCTAAGAAAACACACAGGGAAAAAGCCATATCCATGTATAGAATGTGGAGAATGTTTTAAACAGAGATCACATCTTGTTAGCCATCAGAGCATTCACACGCGAGAAAAACAGTATTCATGTTCAGAATGTGAGAAATATTTCAATCAGAGATCACATCTTGTTAATCATCAGAGAATTCACACAGGGGAGAAACCATATCCATGTTCAGAATGTGGGAAATGTTTTAAACAGAGAACACATCTTGTTAGTCATCAGAGCATTCACACGCGAGAGAAACAGTATTCATGTTCAGAATGTGAGAAATATTTCAATCAAAGATCACATCTTGTTAATCATCAGAGAATTCACACAGGGGAGAAGCCATATCCATGTTCAGAATGTGGGAAATGTTTTAAACAGAGAACACATCTTGTTAGTCATCAGAGAATTCACACGCGAGAGAAACAATATCCATGTTCAGAATGTGGGAGATATTTCAATCAGAGATCACATCTTGTTAATCATCAGAGAATTCACACAGGGGGGAAAACATATTCATGCTCAGAATGTTGGAAATGTTTTACAAGTAAATCAAGTCTTATTATACATGAGAGAAGTCACACAGGTGAGAAGCCGTATGGATGTTCAGAATGTGGGAAATGTTTTAAACATAAATCAGATCTTGCTAGACATCAGAAAAGTCACAAGGGTGAGAAGCCCTATGGATGCCCAGATTGTGGGAAATGTTTTACACAAAAATCAAATCTTTTTAGACATCTGAAAAGTCACAAGGGTGAGAAGCCATATTTCTGCTCATAGTGTGGTAAACATTTTACAAATACAGTCATATGAAAAAGTTTGGGCACCCCTCTTAATCTTACTCATTTTTTTTTGTTTAAAATTGGGTTTTTGCACCAGCTATTTCAGTGTGATCTATGTAATAACTGATGGACACAGTAATATTTCAGTGTGATCTATGCAATAACTGATGGACACAGTAATATTTCAGTGTGATCTATGTAATAACTGATGGACACAGTAATATTTCAGTGTGATATATGTAATAACTGATGGACACAGTAATATTTCAGTGTGATATATGTAATAACTGATGGACACAGTAATATTTCAGTGTGATCTATGTAATAACTGATGGACACAGTAATATTTCAATGTGATCTATGTAATAACTGATGGACACAGTAATATTTCAGTGTGATCTATGTAATAACTGATGGACACAGTAATATTTCAGTGTGATCTATGTAATAACTGATGGACACAGTAATATTTCAGTGTGATCTATGTAATAACTGATGGACACAGTAATATTTCAGTGTGATCTATGTAATAACTGATGGACACAGTAATATTTCAGTGTGATCTATGTAATAACTGATGGACACAGTAATATTTCAGTGTGATCTATGTAATAACTGATGGACACAGTAATATTTCAGTGTGATCTATGTAATAACTGATGGACACAGTAATATTTCAGTGTGATCTATGTAATAACTGATGGACACAGTAATATATCAGTGTGATATATGTAATAACTGATGGACACAGTAATATTTCAGTGTGATATATGTAATAACTGATGGACACAGTAATATTTCAGTGTGATCTATGTAATAACTGATGGACACAGTAATATTTCAGTGTGATCTATGTAATAACTGATGGACACAGTAATATTTCAGGATTGAAATGAGGTTTATTGTACTAACCAAAAATGTGAAATATGCATTATTTAAAAATTTGACAGGGGCAAAAGTATGGGCACCCTTCTGATTTTCATTATTTGAATACTCCTAACTACTTTTTACTGACTTACTGAAGCACTAAATTGGTTTGATAACCTCATTGAGCTTTGTACTTCATAGCCCGGTGTATCCAATCATGAGAAAAGCTATTTCAGGTGTCCACTTGCAAGTTGTTCTCCTATTTGCATCTTCTCTGAGGAGTGGCATCATGGGCTCCTCAAAACAGCTCTCAAATGATCTTAAAAAATAGATTGTTCAACATAGTTGTACAGGGGAAGGATACAAAAAGTTGTCTCAGAGATTTAACCTGTCAGTTTCCACTGCGAGGAACATAGTAAGGAAATGGAAGACCACAGGGACAGTTCTTGTAAAGGCCAGAAGTGGCAGGCCAACAAAAATATCAGAAAGGCAGAGATGAAGAATGGTGAGAACAGTCAAGAGCAATCCACAGACCTCCTCCAAAGATCTGCAGCATTATCTTGCTGCAGATGGTATCACTGTGCATCGGTGCCTGAATATCATTGAACATCTGTGGGATGTTGTGAAGCGGGCTGTCCATGCTCAGTGACCATCAAACTTAACTGAACTGGAATTGTTTTGTAAAGAGAAATGGTCACAAATCCCTTCATCCAGGATCCAGGAACTCATTAACAGCTACAAGAAGCCACTAGAGGCAAAAGGTGGATCTACTAAATATTAATGTCACTTTTCTGTTGAGGTGCCCATACTTTTGCACCTGTCAAATTTTGAAATAATGCATATTTCACATTTTCGGTTAGTGCAATAAACCTCATTTTAAACCTGAAATATTACTGTGTCCATCAGTTATTACATAGATCACACTGAAATATTACTGTGTCCATCAGTTATTACATAGATCACACTGAAATATTACTGTGTCCATCAGTTATTACATAGATCACACTGAGATATTACTGTGTCCATCAGTTATTACATAGATCACACTGAGATATTACTGTGTCCATCAGTTATTACATAGATCACACTGAAATATTACTGTGTCCATCTGTTATTACATAGATCACACTGAAATATTACTGTGTCCATCAGTTATTACATAGATCACACTGATATATTACTGTGTCCATCAGTAATTACATAGATCACACTGAAATATTACTGTGTCCATCAGTTATTACATAGATCACACTGAAATATTACTGTGTCCATCAGTTATTACATAGATCACACTGATATATTACTGTGTCCATCAGTAATTACATAGATCACACTGAAATATTACTGTGTCCATCAGTTATTACATAGATCACACTGAAATATTACTGTGTCCATCAGTTATTACATAGATCACACTGAAATATTACTGTGTCCATCAGTTATTACATAGATCACACTGAAATATTACTGTGTCCATCAGTTATTACATAGATCACACTGAAATAGCTGTTGTAAAAACCCAATTTTAAACAAAAAAAAAATGAGTAAGATTAAGAGGGGTGCCCAAACTTTTTCATATGACTGTAAATCGCATTATATTGTACATGTGAGATATCACACCCAGAAGAAAATATAAATATATAGAACGTGCGTGCCGTGTTTATTTATCTTTGTCTTCCAGAAGAAAATATGTTTATGTTCAGAGTGTGGGAAATATTTTAATGAGAAATCCAATCTACTTGGATATCAGAGAAATCACACAGGGGAGAAGCCGTATTCATGCCCAGAATGCGGGAAATGTTTTACACGTCCATCAGGTCTTTATCAACATGAGAGGAGTCACACAGGAGAGAAACTATATTCATGTTCATAATCTGGGAAAGATTTCACCCAGAAATCAGATCTTGGTAATAATCAGACAATTGATATAGAGGAGAATCCATATGTGTTATTAATATGGGAAATGTTTTATCCACAAATAAGACATTTTTAAACCAAAATCAAAAATGTGTATGTAATTTATGAAAAGTTTACAATTACCAATAAACATCTTTTAAGCCAAAAGAATCCTGATGATAAATATTACCTTATAATAGTAAGAGTAGAATCCTGATAATACACCATGTTCCAAATTATTATGCAAATGTTCTTTTTCTCTGAATTTCCTAAATGGTCGGTGCAGATGACAGTCAGTGCAATAAAAGTCCAAAAATAGAAGAAGTAAAGGACAGCGCCTCTCCAGTTGATGATCAATTCAATTGTCTTTATTGTCCGTCCATACAAGCGACATTTCAACCAGTTATATGGTCTTTATCAAGCTCACAATGTCTCATACAAACCACCCTTTTATAGTGAAGGTGGTGTCCTTTACTTCTTCTATTTTTGGATGTTTGGATCCGGGTGAAACTCCCTGGAATGGCGTGCGTCTTACGGATTGGGTAAAGAGACAAGACCCATTTATATCTTGCTGGTGCTGTTTCTATTGTCTATTTGGAGTGTAATAAAAGTCATCGCCCGTTAGAGTATACATCGAATTTTATTGAAGAAACCTCCCAATGATAACAGTATAATCTTCAAAATGAAAAAAACCTCTAAATGCACTGTTCCAAATTATTAGGCACAGTAGAGTTTCTAAACATTTGATATGTTTGAAAGAACTGAAAATGTTCATTTGTTGAATTTGCAGCATTAGGAGGTCACATTCACTGAAATAAAAAGTTATTTAACTGCAAAGCATCCTAACAGGCCAAGTTACATGGTAACATAAGAACCCTTCTTTGATATCACCTTATAATTCTTGCATTCGTTGAACATGTGAGTTTCTGGAGAGTTTCTGCTTGTATTTCTTTGCATGATGTCAGATTAGCCTCTGAGAGCTGCTGTTTTGATGTGAACTGCCTCCCACCCTCATATATCTTTTGTTTGGTTCTACTCCAAAGGTTCTCTATAGGGTTGAGGTCAGGGAAGATGGTGGCCACACCATGAGTTTATCTCCTTTTATGCCCATAGCAGCCAATGACAAAGAGGTATTCTTTGCAGCATGAGATGATTCATTGTCATGCATGATGATGATTTTTCTCCTGAAGGCACATTTTTGCTTTTTGTACCATGGAAGAAGGTTCTCAGTCAGACACTCTATATACGTTGCAGAGGTAATTTTCACACCTTCAGGAACCTTAAAGGGGCCTACCAGCTGTTTCCCAATGATTCTGGCCCAAAACATGACTCCTCCACCTCCTTGCTGACTTCGCAGCCTTCTTGGGACATGGTGGCCATTTAACATCCATCCACTACTCCATCCATCTGGACCATCCAGGGTTGCTCGGCACTCATCAGTAAACAAGACTGTTTGAAAATTAGTCCTCATGTATATCTGAGCCCACTGCAACCATCTCTGCTTGTAAGCACTATTTAGGGGTAGTCGAATAGTAGGTTTATGCACCACAGCAAGCCCTTGAAGGATCCTACACCCTGAGGTTCGAGAAACTCCAGAGGCGCCAGCAGCTTCAAATATCTGTTTGCTGGTTTGTAAGCCATTTTTAGCAGCTGCTATCTTAATCCAATGAGCTTGCCTGGCAGAAACCTTCCTCATTCTGCCTTTATCTGCACGAACACGTCTGTGCTCAGAATCGGCCACAAATCTCTTCACAGTACAATGATCACATTTAAGTTTACGTGCAATATCAAGTGTTTTCATCCCTTGTCCAAGGCATTGCACTATTTGTTGCTTTTCGGCAGCAGAGAGATCCTTTTTCTTTCCCATGTTACTTGAAAACTGTGGCTTGCTTAATATTCTGGAACACCCAGTTTTCCTTTTATTGGGATCACCTGCCAAACTAATTATCACAGGTATGTGAGATTGATTTCAGTGATCCAAAGAACCCTAAAGGTACCGTTACATGTCGCATCATCAATTCGATTTTGCCTGCAACTTCACGGGAGCGCGCACGTTTTTGGCACGCCTTGTAGTTGTCACACGGGGAAATATCGTAGGGAACGCAACTAGGATGTAGTAAGCAACTTTCGTTCTCTGGGTATGAGCAACCCAGCGAGCGATATTTTTCAATGCAATGAATAGGGGAAGTTGCTTGCAACATCGTTATCGCGTTGTTATACAGCACGATCCTACCAAGTCGCTAAGCAACATCGCCCGGTTTAACTGCGTGAGAAAAAACCTGGCGATGTGGCTCCAGCGATTTATTGCAGTTGCATCGCCCTGTAACATCACAATGACCAACTAGCGATATCAACTGCAACTGTGCACACCACGTGATTTTGGGGCGATATTGCGACGTGTAACAGTACCTTGAGACACAATACCATCAATGGGTTTCATTGGCAAAGAAAAAAAAAAAAAAAAACCTATGACACATAAAATCAATTTGCATAATAATTTGGAACATGGTGTAGTGATGAAAATCAACGATCTAAGGATAAGCAGAAGCTGGAGGAGAAATTAAGGCACAAAGATAGAGTCTTAACTGTGTAAAGGCACAACCACCTCTAGAAGCTTATCAGGCGGCTGCTGCAGACCCACCAAAACAATCATCTTGAAATGTAGAGGAGAAAATGGGTCCTAATTGCGCTGCCGTCCTAGTACAGAAGTCCACCATGTATAGAATAACTTTTATTGGTCAATGCGTTTTGAAGGAACTTCTTCATCTGGACGTCTTACAGCCATGGACGGTTTTATAAAGGGAAAAACGCACGCTCACAGTCTTTAGAAAAAAAGGCCACAAAAAAGCTTTGTGTCTACAGATGGTATTATAATAGAAACAAAAGTATTCACTTGTATGGTATACATCCTAAAAAACAATTGAACCAATTAGAAAACCGAATAAATAGAGCATTCTTTCAAGAAGGAAAGTAAAATAATAAATAATGTTCATGAGTAAACAAAGTAAAATGTCCCATTCTCTCTTGGCATACTGTGGTATTGAACCGGGACAGATGGAGTTCAGGTATAGCGGATCACTATGTGTCCGATACCCTCCACGCTATCATCTTATCCTTAAAAACAGATGGAAACCAGCAGTATCACCATCAGTTTTAAAAACATGTAATGTTCAATGTTATAGAGGAGTATTATTCTATTATAATGTTCATACTGATAAATAGCAGGATTGTATGCAGAAATCATCATAAAATCACAGATAAATACAGAACAAAGTTACAGCAGAAAAAAAGAATTATGTAGATATAAATATAAATCTAGATCAGACCACAAAGATATATGAACATGGGTATTAAGAGCTGTTTTAAAGAAAGTGCAGACCATAAAAGAACATTCATTTGCAACCTGTGCAGTAAAAAATCAGCAGGGGGCTGACTGTGGAGACCCGGAGGTGCTCTCGTCCGCCGGCCCAGCCGCCTTTACAAAGACAACGTGGACCAGGGCTCATCCCCAACTGAACGCCCGAGCTCCTCAACCGTGGGCGGAACACTACTCAGATAACACAGGGTGAGGGAATCACAATATTAAGGCTTTATTGGATCCCCAAACAGTTAACAGCATATAACGCATAACCAAGCACAACACTACAACGTAACAGGCAACAGAGTCTGACCCTTCCGCTGGCTCACCAGGGTTTAGAATGTAGCACAGCAAAGTCTGTAGCCAGGTGACTGTATCGTCCCAACCTGGGTTGCTTCCTTATCCTTATCAGTCTTTATCACAGCCGAATCCGATAATCCGATGCTGAAGTCCTTGTGGATCTATAGTCCATGTTCTGGTCCCCTTGGTCGGCACCGAAATGCCTAGGCCTGGGGTTATGGCTCGCTAACCGGACCCGAAGACCCTAGATTAGCTGCCTGCATCCAATCTTCAATCTCTCTCTCTAACTCTGGTTAATGAACACATCTCCTTATATACCTTCAGCCCTCATTGCAGGATATTGGGAGCATCACGATTGGTGCAATAACACTGTTTTTGCATTGGCTGGACCTCCAGCCTCATTTAACATATTTTAGAAGTATTGTACGCCTGACGAGGTAGAGTGACATACTGATTGACATAGTCCTTACAATGGAATGTTAGTAGGAGACATTCAGTCTGCAAACCATGACATCAAAACAATAGTGGCTGGAGCCATGTACATAGAATCAACATTCACAGGGTAATAGACAATGAACGATTAGCATAATTAAGTTCTCTGGCCTTCAGTAACAAACAAGTTAGATAATTACATTACCATGCTAAACTTAAACCACAGTAATCTATGAAAATACTGTGGGAAATTCTCCTTGGCCATTACAAGTTTACAAGCCTATATATAATATGGTCTGGGTTACATAAGAAATCATCATATGTTCTAAATTGAAGGAGTCCATTTCGTCACACTGACCACTACCAGCCTGCTCTGATGGTGGTTCTGAAGCTTGGTAAGCTCCCACACGTGCCATGTCTGGCCCACGTGCTCAACTTAGTGGTTCAGTGGTTTCTGAAAACCTACCCAGATTTGTCTGAGCTACTTTTGATGGTAAGCCTCAGGTGCGCCTATTTCCACAACTCAGCTACAGCTTCCCCTGGTCTGGCAGTGCTGCAGCTCGCTTGCAAATGCCAGCTTGTGAAGGTGACCCGGGGCAATAATTGCAAGGGTGAGGCTCCCCCCGGTTGCTTGTGCCCCAGCCATCCCTACAGAACAAGGGAAGTTGTGGTTCTGGCTCCTGACTGGGTTGTGGTCTTCCAGGGTGCAAGTTATACCTTGTATAAGATTGTCTAATGTGGCACCCCACTGTGCCACAGTAGGGGTACTGCACCCACAATAGAGTGTGCAGTATTCCTGTCGCAGGGGAGTGTAAAGTCAACATGAGGTTCCCATCCTAGCACTCACGCACACTAGCCAGGGATGATGGGGTTAAATCTTAAGACAGAGACCCAGTCCCAGAGGGGCAGAGTTCGGTGAGGCAGGAGGTCACACAGTGGGATGTAGTCCGAACTGAGGAAGGAAGCAAGGTGGAAGCCCGAGAGAGAGAAGGGTCTCCCAGGGAGGGGGCATGAGAGAAAAGGCAGCCCAGGCAAAGAAAGAGGAGACCCCATACCAGATCGTCCATAGTCCGGGGGAATCCTAGTCCACCAATGGAGTGCCGGCTCCGAGGAACAGTACACGCGAGTTCACCTCCTGAGCCGTCGATCCCGGCTGTCGTGGGTTTGTTCAGCAACCCCAACATCCCTGTTCAGAACGTGCAGTCCACTAGAAGGAACCTGGTTTGGGCTGTGCAGGGCAGCACAAGGAAAGTGAGGAGGCACAGGACAGAGTAGCAGGATGTGGTATTGACAAGAGAAGGTATACTACGGGAACCTCAAAGAGACTTTACCCTCTTCTGTGACTACCTGGCCAGCTACCCGTCTAAAGACTGTTTAAGCTGTAACCTGAAATGCCACCTCAACCGGTTCCAGTAAAGTACCCGTACAGAGTCATAAGATCTCAGTGTCTCCTTTCATCCTAGACTGCTTCACTGCTCCACAGACTATAGCCAGCACCACCACCACAAGTGCTGACCTGCCCCGGGGACTCAGCTCCTCCTGCAGGGAGCTGCAACATCCAAGCTGCAGTACCATCGTCTCTGGAGGTCTGAAGCGGCGCTGGTGAATCTCACCAGAATTTGCAGGTGGCGTCACGACAAACTTTTATTCCCTTTTCCACAACTCCCCCAATTTTTAGGCTGACCACTAGGGCCACAGGTCCGGGCGGGCCACCGGTGACATTCCTGCAACTCCATGCCCGGGTACCGAGTCCCCATAGGCCCTTGGGTGCATCATCTAACAAACCAGGACTCATCTGCAGGGGAAGTCACCAACACAAACACGGAGTTCTTTTTCAGCAGTCTGTTACTAAACATTACACACAGTACTTTCAACACGATACTGCGGGTACAACACTTGAACATGTTTTTTAAAGTACAATTCACATTAGGGCACCCTTTTTCCTTGGGTTCCTCCATAACCTTTGCTATTACAGAGGTTGCTGGTCCATCCTCCTCCACACTGCTTAGCATTACACTCCTGCACTTCAGACTCTTTAAGTAGTCGTCAACTCAAGGTCGGCGTCCCACCCACAGTGGTTCATTCACTAATGATACGACCTTCGACTGAAGTGCAGACTATTCAGCTCATCTAACGTTCATTACAGTATCAACAGGTTCTCTCATGTCTATGCCAAGCATCCTCCTAAATACACAAAAGGTTTGCGCCAAACTGCTTTCATTAAATTGTGGGATCGGTGAATGATCCCCTCTGCTCACCTTCTATTGTTGTGCCTGTCCGCACAACTGGAGTAAGAGTTTAATATATCTCCCAGCTGGGCTCTCCTAATTGGGCTCCAAGCAGCGAGGTGAAAAGTGCACGTATTTCCCGTGTGTCCTGGTGCACGTGACAGCTCGGGGGAGTGGTGATGTGACGTCTGCCAGGTCCTGTATTCCTAAGCTGCTCTGTATCACGCTTCCCAGCGGGGAAGAAATTTGCAGCTCCAGATAAAACGAGTGATATTGTAAGCGCTAAGGTATTACCTTTCTGCTTTAATGATTCAGCATATGGATCCCTTTCGCCACAACGCGTTTCAGCGCCAATTGCGCCTTTTTCAAGTGATTACCGGGACCCTGACATACCATTACTTATATACAATTCACCCCAAGGGGGAGGGGGTTTTTAGGTTCATGCTAATCTGAGTAATGGAATCCGGAATGGATCCATTGTGACCATATTATTTAGATTAGCAAGTATATAAAGTTCATTATAATAATATACATAATAAAAATGTCATACACATAATAAAGATGTGAAGCAATGTGTTTTTATAATGTTTTATTGATATGTACTTTTTTTCATTTTTAATATTTTAAGCATTGTTCACTACTAATCTTTACCTCATGGTATTTTCAGTCACATCTTTATTATGTGTATCAAATTTTTATTATGTATATTATTATAATGAACTTTATATACCGTATATACTCGTGTATAAGCCGACTCGTGTATAAGCCGACCCCCTACTTTTGCCCCAAAAATCTGGAAAAACCTATTGACTCGTGTATAAGCCGAGGGTGGACCCCAGCACAGGTATACAGCCCCCAGCAGTGTGGTATACAGGCCCCCCCCAGTGGTATACAGGCCTCCCCAGTGGTAGTATACAGCAGCCCCAGTGGTAGTATATAGCAGCCCCAGCGGTAGTATATAGCAGCCGCAGTGGTAGTATATAGAAGCCCCAGCAGCCCAGTGGTAGATATAAAGCCAGTGGTAGTATATAGAAGCCCCAGCAGCCCCAGTGGTAGTATACAGCAGCCCCGGCAGCTCCAGCGGTAGTATACAGCAGCCCCAGTGGTAGTATATAGGAGCCCCAGCAGCCCCAGTGGTAGTATACAGCAGCCCCAGCAGTAGTATACAGCAGCCCCGACAGCCCCAGTGGTAGTATACAGCAGCCCCAGTAATCCAGGGCCCCCCAGCCTTGCTCCGGTAACCTGTAAAGGAAAATATACTTATCACTGTCCCGCTGCCGTCCCCGCTCGCCGCTGCGTCTTCTTCCGGTTTCCTGTGTTCGTCGCCGGCAATGACGTCATTGCCGGCGACGAACACAGGAAGCCGGAAGAAGACGCATGAAGATGGAGGATCGCAGACGGCAGCGGCGAGCGGGACGGCAGCGGGACAGTGATAAGTATATTTTCCTTTACAGGTTACCGGAGCAAGGCTGGGGGGGCCCTGGATTACTAAGGCTGCTGTATACTACCGCTGGGGCTGCTATATACACTGGGGCCGTATTGACTCGCGCATAAGCCGAGGGGCCTACTTTTCAGCCCAATTTTTGGGCTGAAAAACTCGGCTTATACGCGAGTATATACGGTACTTGCTAATCTAAATAATATGGTCACAATGGATCCATTCCGGATTCCATTACTCAGATTAGCATGAACCTAAAAACCCCCTCCCCCTTGGGGTGAATTGTATATAAGTAATTGTATGTCAGGGTCCCGGTAATCACTTGAAAAAGGCGCAATTGGCGCTGAAACGCGTTGTGGCGAAAGGGATCCATATGCTGAATCATTAAAGCAGAAAGGTAATACCTTAGCGCTTACAATATCACTCGTTTTATCTGGAGCTGCAAGCATCCTCCTAAGGACTTGTACTATTGGGAGTCAGACAGCTGACAGGAAAGTCTGTAGAGTCCAGGGCTTGGAGCACCTTGCAGTGGAACAGAGCTTGCTCCCTATACGTCCTCACTACTTGAGTCCTTCCCAGGAGCTCTATTCTCTCTGTTCACATTTGGAAATTGTGGCGCCTTGCCACAGACATCCCTACTGCACAGCTGGGTTTCCACAGCAGGTACCTACTACATGCAACACCTTCCACCTCGGCACAGTAGGGGGAGCTAGCCTCACTGACTTTAGGTGAGTTCCCCTATAAATACTGCTGCTAGGGGAGGAGTGTGCAGACACTAGGAGAGCTGCGAAGACGTCCTGGTGATCGCTGCCACGGTTAGGCCCGAACCAGTGTCCTGGAGTAATTCTTCTACGTTGAGCCAAGCCTAGGAGTGGGGACAGAAGACAAGGAGGAGTGCCACGGGAGTGAGGAACCGGTGGAGGCTCGCCCAAGGCGAAGTTCGGGGGTCTGCACCTGCAGTATTACTTCAAGACTGTAGAAAACCCCGTCCCACTGTGGAGACTTTAGTCACCCAATCACCCTGCGTACCCAGCGAAAGGGAGCCAGACACCGCAGTGTACCACAGCGGTGATCAAAGAGGGTAACCCGTGGACCGCACAGGAGGAGGGAGAGTAGAGACCAGAGGAAGTGAGGAGGCCAGTCTGGCTGCAAGCAGACAGGGCTTCAGGAACTGTAGAGAAGATGAGGAGGCTTAATACCCACTTGCTGTGGAAGCTCACTGTGCACCTGGTCACACGACAGTGCCCTGGACTTCTTTACCTGCTAATCCCACCAGTAAAAGGGACTTACTACAGTGTGTGTGTGGCATTCCTCTTCGCTCCCGGTGCCCCTTATAGACTGCTCCACCACTCCCAATGCCGACTTAAAGTTCCACTCCAAGCTGCCCTTTTACGCTACGCTGCCCTGGAGGCCCAGCTCCACCTGTAGGGAGCTTTGCCAACTCAGCCGCATTACCATCGCCCTCAGGAGGACCTTCGCGGTGCTGGTGACCCATCACCAGGTACTACAGGTGGAGTCACATGACAAACTCTTATTCCCTGTACATAACCCCTTATTGAAGTGTCACCCATGGCCACGGGCTTAGGCGCTGCCTACCCGTGACATCCCCATGAAAGCACCCACCGAGCCTGATACCCGAGTACAGTAACCCAGGGCCTGGGGCTCACCATATCTTTCTGGCGTCACGAACATGATCTCGTGGACAGTATTACCAAGTACTGTGTGCCATGATTTCAACTATATTGAGTGACTGTTAAAACTATGCCGTCATTGCTGCGCCGAAGAGCGGGAAGAAAGGGGGCATGTCGGCCTGTAGAGTACGAAACTGAAACCCGCTCCTCACTCAGCCGAGCATTCCTGAGCACCGCGGCCTAGTCCAGAGATTCACGAACTGTTTAACTGTTTGAACACTGGCTGTAATTCACTAGGGGGGTCCTCCAACATGTCGGCCTCCTCCAGCGACGACGACAGTACGCTGGCTGACCCTAGGAATTACCCTGAAGCGCCTATGGCTACCTCCAAAAGCACTGCCAGCGCCACCGGCGCGTCGGGCGCAATCGCCCCGATCATGCCGATCTCACTCCCATACATCCCGGGGGCTAAGTGCTTGCCCCAGTATGATGGTCATCCAGATACGATGGATGCTTTTAGGAGAAAGATCACTAGTGTCCTGGATATGTATGCGGTGACCGGTCAGCAGCGCGCTGCTGTGGTACTCGGACAATTTACAGGAGCAGCAGAGAAATAGAGTGAGTCCTGGTCTGCTGCTGAACGGAGATCAGCGGCCACAATATTTGATAAATTGAGAGCTACTTTTGAGGAATGCAATGAGGCTGATATACACATGCGCTTTCATCACTGCTACCAGAGGCTGGGAGATGATATCAGAGCTTACGCCTGGCGCCTAGAGGAAGCATTGCGTGCCCTGATACATGTCAGCCCTGCCAGTGTACCCGATGAAAACATGCTCTTGATTGAACAATTCATCCAGGGACTGCTATCCCCCGAGGACAATAAGACTGTGCGTTGGTACGTTGGTGGTCACTAAGCAATCCAGAAGCCGACTTCAACACCCTGAAGGAAATGGTCATAAAGGGAATGCGGCCAGTAGAGACCCATGAAGCTGCCATCAATTGGTGGTGCAGTGGTGAGGCGCAGGCTACCCCGAAACCAGTACCTGTGTCTGCAGCCACGCACAATGTACAATCTGCTCAGCCTGACAAATATGACTCTCTGCGTGCTGAGATGCGTGCTGAGATGCGCCAAATGAGCAAGAACATAACCAAGGTAATGGAAGCCCTACAGCTGCAGCAGAACCACCAGCCAGGGCCAAGACCCCAGCCCCGACCTCAACCGCTGATTCAACTTACTGACAGCCCGGAGGATGTACCCTGGATGAGAACGAAGCAAGTCACAGCGTACCGAGGGAGAACCACCGACCGCTACAGCTCCACTGGGGAGCCTATCTGCCGTCGCTGTAACCGAACCGGCCACATCGCCAGGGGCTGTCCTTTAATCGGACAGACCCTGGGGGCCGGGGCCAAACCTCAGGAGTAACTCAACAGGGCCCAACCACCTGGTACAAGACCTTCATCGGACAGAGGCCGTTCCTGTCAATTTTACTAGATGGCATCCCGACACCTGCTCTGCTGGACACCGGGTCACAGGTGACCCTCGTCCCCTATATCCTTTATAAGAAGTATTGGGCTGATGCAGAACTAAAACAGCCTGAAATAGACTTCACCCTCAATGCATCTAATGGTGAACTGATTACTGTAATGGGGGTTAGAGAAGTGCCCATAAAGGTGGGGAGGGTGGAATTGCAAAACCAAGGGGTCATAGTACCATGTTGCCCTGAAATTAAGTCCCCCCCGATAATAAGACAGGGGGGAGGGCCTCCTAATATAAGTCCCACCCCCGAAAATAAGACAGGGGGGGGGGCGCTCCGCAATATAAGTCCACCTGGCGGGAAGGAGGGGGGGTGCGCTGCGCAATATATACTACCTGGTCCGGTGGTGTCCCCGTTCCTCTCCTGGTCTGCGGTGCGGTGTCCCGGTCCACTTGCATGGTGATTGGTGCGGTGCCCGGCCGACTTCCAGCCTCCTCCGGCAATCCTCGCCCAGGTCAGGCCCTGCGCCAATCAGAGCACAGGACCCGTGACGTCAATCACCGCCCAGACGTGGCCAGATGACGTTGGGGCCTCTGATTGGCCCGACGTCATCAAGCCGCGGCGGCCAGAGGAGGCAGGAAGTCGGCCGGGCACTGCACCGATCACCAAGAGAGGAGCGGAGACACCATCGGACCAGGTAAGAAGCGGTGCATATGTGTGTGTGTATGTATGGGTTTGTATGTGTGTGTGTATGGGGCCCGGGCTGCCAATATAAGTCCCCCCCCCCCGAAAATAAGACAGGGGGCCACTTTTGGCCCCCAAAAAAATATAAGACAGTCTTATTTTCGGGGAAACATGGTAGTAGCAGAAGCCAGTAATGCGAATGACGCGTCTGCCTCCAGTCAGGGCCCCACCCCCAATGCTTCCCCGCAGGGGATGTGGCCAATTTCATGAGAGAGAAGTAGGCCCGGCCATGAGTGTAGGGGTCATGGCTCAGGCTGTGCGCACCATGGAGCGAGCAGAGCCTGAAACCCCCCCCAGCCAGCATCGAGGCTCTGACTGAGTGGCACAGAGAGGGGAGCCCCAAACTCGGAGCGTCCGGCCCTGCCCACCCGCTCTCACTCAGTGAGACTATAGGGGCCCCTGGGGGTCCGGGGCCCGCCCAGTGCACCTGGCCACGCCCACCCCACTCGGCGCCGGTGGTACGCGGAAGACAGTTGCTGAACGGAAGCGGTGTCAGTCTGGGGCTCAGGTATGGGGGTGCCGCCGGGCCCCGCCTCCTGCTGCACTGCCTGAGGTCGCCCCCCTATTGTTTTCCACATGAAGAGCAGAAGCACATTACATAGCTGCTCTGTGCTTACAGGACCTGTGATGACGTCACATGGAGGGGAGGAGTCAGGGGTCACATGATGATCAGCTCCTCAGTGAAGCAAGCCATGCTGGATGAGGTAAACTGTGTGGTGAGAAGGGATTTACAGTGTGGATGTAGCAGAGCAGAGTGTGTACGAGGTGTGCGGAGCAGTGCTGTGTGTGTACGAGGTGTACAGAGCGGAGCCGAGTGTGTACGAGGTGAACAGAGCGGAGCCGTGTGTGTACGAGGTGTACAGAGCAGTGCTGTGTGTGTACGAGGTGTACAGAGCGGAGCCGAGTGTGTACGAGGTGTACGGAGCGGAGCCGAGTGTGTACGAGGTGTACGGAGCAGAGCCGAGTGTGTACGAGGTGTGCGGAGCAGAGCCATGTGTGTACGAGATGTACAGAGCAGAGCCGCCTGTGTACGAGGTGTACGGAGTGGAGCTGTATGTGTATGAGGTGTGCAAAGCTGAGTGTGTATGAGGTGTACGGAGCAGAGCCGCGTGTGTGCGGAGCGAAGCCGTGTGTGTACGAGGTGTGCGGAGCAGAGCCATGTGTGTACGAGATGTACGGAGCAGAGCCGTGTGTGTACGGGTGTGCAAAGCTGAGTGTGTATGAGGTGTACGGAGCAGAGCCGCGTGTGTGCGGAGCGAAGCCGTGTGTGTACGAGGTGTGCAGAGCAGAGTCGAGTGTGTATGAGGTGTACGGAGCAGAGCCGCGTGTGTGCGGAGCGAAGCCGTGTGTGTACGAGGTGTGCAGAGCAGAGCTGAGTGTGTATGAGGTGTACGGAGCAGAGCCGAGTGTGTGCGGAGCGAAGCCGTGTGTGTACGAGGTGTGCAGAGCAGAGTCGAGTGTGTATGAGGTGTACGGAGCAGAGCCGCGTGTGTGCGGAGCGAAGCCGTGTGTGTACGAGGTGTGCAGAGCAGAGTCGAGTGTGTATGAGGTGTACGGAACAGAGCCGAGTGTGTGCGGAGCGAAGCCGTGTGTGTACGAGGTGTGCAGAGCAGAGCCGAGTGTGTATGAGGTGTACGGAGCAGAGCCGAGTGTGTATGAGGTGTACGGAGCAAAGCCGAGTGTGTATGAGGTGTACGGAGCAGAGCCGAGTGTGTATGAGGTGTACGGAGCAGAGCCGAGTGTGTATGAGGTGTACGGAGCAGAGCCGAGTGTGTACGAGGTGTACGGAGCAGAGCCGAGTGTGTACGAGGTGTACGGAGCAGAGCCGAGTGTGTACGAGGTGTAGGGAGCGGAGCCGCGTGTGTACGGAGCGGAGCCGTGTGTGTACGAGGTGTATGGAATGGAGCTACGTGTGCATGGAGCGGAGCCGTGTGTGTACGAGGTGTACAGAGCAGAGCCCAGTGTGTATGAGGTCTATGGAGCAGAGCCGAGTGTGTACGAGGTGTACGGAGCAGAGCCACGTGTGTATGGAGCGGAGCCGCGTGTGTACAAGGTATACGGAGCAGAGCCGCGTGTGTACGGAGCGGAGAAGTGTGTGTATGAGGTGTACAGAGCAGAGCCGCGTGTGTACGAGGTGTACGGAGCGGAGCCGTGTGTGTACGAGATGTATGGAATGGAGCCACGTGTGCACGGAGTGGAGCTGTGTGTGTACGAGGTGTACGGAGCAGAGCCGAGTGTGTACGAGGTGTACGGAGCGGAGCCGAGTGTGTACGGAGCGGAGCCGAGTGTGTACGAGGTGTACGGAGCGGAGCCGAGTGTGTGTACGAGGTGTACAGAGCAGAGCCGAGTGTGTACGAGGTGTATGGAGCGGAGCCGCCTGTGTACGAGGTGTACGGAGTGGAGCTGTGTGTGTATGAAGTGTACGGAGCAGAGCCGAGTGTGTACGAGGTGTATGGAGCGGAGCCGCCTGTGTACGAGGTGTACGGAGTGGAGCTGTGTGTGTATGAGGTGTACAGAGCAGAGCCGAGTGTGTACGAGGTGTATGGAGCGGAGCCGCCTGTGTACGAGGTGTACGGAGTGGAGCTGTGTGTGTATGAGGTGTACGGAGCAGAGCCGCGTGTGTACGGAGCGGAGCCGTGTGTGTACGAGGTGTACGGAGCGGAGCCGTGTGTGTACGAGGTGTGCAGAGCTGAGTGTGTATGAGGTGTACGGAGCGGAGCTGAGTGTGTACGAGGTGTAGGGAGTGGAGCCACGTGTGTACGAGGTGTACGGAGTGGAGCCGCGTGTGTACGAGGTGTATGGAATAGAGCCACGTGTGCATGGAGCGGAGCCGTGTGTGTACGAGGTATATGGAGCAGAGCCGTGTGTGTACGAGGTGTACGTTGCGGAGCCGCGTGTGTATGAGGTCTATGGAGCGGAGCCGAGTGTGTACGGAGCAGAGCCACGTGTGTATGGAGCGGAGCCGCGTGTGTACAAGGTATACGGAGCAGAGCCGCGTGTGTACGGAGAAGTGTGTGTATGAGGTGTACAGAGCAGAGCCGCTTGTGTACGAGGTGTACGGAGCGGAGCCGTGTGTGTACGAGATGTATGGAATGGAGCCACGTGTGCACGGAGCGGAGCCGTGTGTGTACGAGGTGTATGGAGCGGAGCCGCGTGTGTGCGAGGTGTACAGAGAGGAGCCGAGTGTGTACGAGGTGTACGGAGCGGAGTGTGTACGAGGTGTACGGAGAGGAGCCGTGTGTGTACGAGGTGTACGGAGCGGAGCCGCGTGTGTACGGAGAGGAGCCGCGTGTGTACGAGGTGTACGGAGAGGAGCCGAGTGTGTACGAGGTGTACGGAGAGGAGCCGCGTGTGTACGAGGTGTACGGAGAGGAGCCGCGTGTGTACGAGGTGTACGGAGCGGAGCCGAGTGTGTACGAGGTGTACGGAGCGGAGCCGAGTGTGTACGAGGTGTACGGAGCGGAGCCGAGTGTGTACGAGGTGTACGGAGCGGAGCCGAGTGTGTACGAGGTGTACGGAGCGGAGCCGAGTGTGTACGAAGTGTACGGTGCGGAGCCGAGTGTGTACGAGGTGTACGGAGTGGAGCCGCGTGTGTACGAGGTGTACGGAGCGGAGCCACGTGTGTACGAGGTGTACGGAATGGAGCCGCGTGTGTACGAGGTGTACGGAGCAGAGCCGAGTATGTACGAGGTGTACGGAGCGGAACCGAGTGTGTACGGAGCAGAGCCGAGTGTGTACGAGGTGTGCGGAGTGGAGCTGTATGTGTATGAGGTGTGCAGAGCGGAGGCGAGTGTGTATGAGGTGTGTGGAGCAGAGCCGAGTGTGTACGAGGTGTACAGAGCAGAGCCGCGTGTGTACGAGGTGTACGGAATGACAGTGCAGTGTTGATCCAGCAGCAGCCATACCATGCTTATACACTGGTTGTGGGTCACAAAACCATACCAGGTGAACAGCTTCTTTTTTGTCCTACTGGAGTTGTCTCAAGGATAAGACCCTATTGCACTCTCCTTCCTTCCCCACAGTTTCTGACCTGACACTTGTCACATCACTAACACTACAACTGAACTAAGATGGAGTCTGTCCTCTACTCCTAGAGACTAGCTTCACCCCCAGTGGGCTGATCCCACTACTTAACTACTGCTTACCCTATAGTCAGCAGATGAACAAGCTTACTCTCTTACTACACTCTATATCAGGGGTCTCAAACACGCGGCCCCCGGGCCGCATGCAGCCCGCCAGGCTGATTGATGCGGCCCGGGGACACACGGCCCGGGGACACACTGTGCAGCCCTCTATTAGCGGCCGCCGGCTGCACTTTCACTTTGCTCCCGCCGGCGGCCGCACTTTTGTACTGCCCCGCATGCAGCCGCACTGTTGCAATGCCCCCTCACGCGCACCTTCACTTAGCCCCCGCCGCCTCCGGCCACAGTGCTTCTGCCGCCGGCCTCATTTCTGTATTAGAGACGCCGCCTTTGATTGCTTCTCCCTGACCACCGCCAGGGAGAAGCAATCGATGGCTGCGTTCATCCCTAGCTCAGCAGCAGTGACGTCAGCTGCTTTGCCGGCAGGTGCAGCCGAGGGCACAAGACAGAGCATAGGCCAGGTCAGAACGTATGTGTGTGTGTGGTGTGTGTGATATGTATGTATGTATGTATGTGTGTGTGTGGTGTATATGTATGTATGTATGTGTGTGTGTGTGTGTGTGTGTGTGTTATGTATGTGTGTGTGTGTGTGTTTGATGATCATGGCTGTGTATGTGTGCGTGTGACTGAGGATGATCATGGCTGTGTATGCGTGTGACTGATGATCATGGCTCTGTAGTGTGCGTGTGACTGAGGATGATCATGGCTCTGTA
Organism: Allobates femoralis; assembly: GCA_033576535.1. Taxonomy (NCBI): domain Eukaryota; kingdom Metazoa; phylum Chordata; class Amphibia; order Anura; family Aromobatidae; genus Allobates; species Allobates femoralis. The sequence continues at coordinate 17,818,728 of JARQOC010000006.1, forward strand.
TGTGTGCGTGTGACTGAGGATGATCATGGCTCTGTATGTGTGCGTGTGACTGATGATGATCATGGCTCTGTATGTGTGCGTGTGACTGAGGATGATCATGGCTGTGTATGTGTGCATGTGACTGATGATGATCATGGCTGTGTGTGTGTGCGTGTGACTGATGATGATCATGGCTGTGTGTGTGTGCGTGTGACTGATGATGATCATGGCTCTGTGTATGCGTGTAACTGATGATGATCATGGCTGTGTATGTGTGCGTGTGACTGAGGATGATCATGGCTGTGTATGTGTGCATGTGACTGATGATCATGGCTGTGTATGCGTGCGTGTGACTGAGATCATTATGGCTGTGTATGCGTGCGTGTGACAGGATGATCATGGCTGTGTATGCGTGCGTGTGACTGAGGATGATCATGGCTGTGTATGTGTGCATGTGACATGGATGATCATGGCTGTGTATGCGTGCGTGTGACTGAGGATGATCATGGCTGTGTATGCGTGCATGTGACTGAGGATGATCATGGCTGTGTATGTGTGCGCGTGACTGTGATGATCATGGCTGTGTATGTGTGCGTGTGACTGATGATGATCATGGCTGTGTATGTGTGCGTTTGACTGATGATCATGGCTGTGTATGTGTGCGTGTGACTGAGGATGATCATGGCTGTGTATGTGTGCGTGTGTCTGAGGATGATCATGGCTGTGTATGCGTGCGTGTGACAGGATGATCATGGCTGTATATGCGTGTGACTGAGGATGATCATGCTGTGTATGCGTGCGTGTGACTGAGGATGATCATGGCTGTATATGCGTGTGACTGAGGATGATCATGGCTGTGTATGTGTGCGTGTGACTGATGATGATCATGGCTGTGTATGGTGCGTTTGACTGAGGATCATGGCTGGTATGTGTGCGTGTGACTGAGGATGATCATGGCTGTGTATGTGTGCGTGTGTCTGAGGATGATCATGGCTGTGTATGCGTGCGTTGTGACAGGATGATCATGGCTGTATATGCGTGTGACTGAGGATGATCATGCCTGTGTATGCGTGCGTGTGACTGAGGATGATCATGGCTGTGTATGGTGCGTGTGACTGAGGATGATCATGGCGTGTATGTGTGCATGTGACTGATGATGATCATGGCTGTGTATGTGTGCGTGTGACTGAGATGATCATGGCTGTGTATGCGTGCGTGTGACAGGATGATCATGGCTGTGTATGCGTGCTGTGACAGATGATCATGGCTGTATATGCGTGTGACTGAGATGATCATGGCTGTGTATGGTGCGTGTGACTGAGGATGATCATGGCTGTGTAATGTGTGCTGTTGGTGACTGAGATGATCATGGCTGTGTATGCGTGCGTGTGACTGAGGATGATCATGGCTGTGTATGTGTGCGTGTGACTGATGATGATCATGGCTGTGTATGCGTGCGTGTGACAGGATGATCATGGCTGTGTATGCGTGCGTGTGACAGGATGATCATGGCTGTATATGCGTGTGACTGAGATGATCATGGCTGGTATTGCTGTGACTGAGATGATCATGGCTGTGTATGTGTGCGTGTGACTGATGATGATCATGGCTGTGTATGTGTGCGTGTGACTGATGATGATCATGGCTGTGTATGTGTGCGTGTGACAGGATGATCATGGCTGTATATGCGTGTGACTGAGGATGATCATGGCTGTGTATGTGTGCGTGTGACTGATGATGATCATGGCTGTGTATGTGTGCGTGTGACTGATGATGATCATGGCTGTGTATGTGTGTGTGTGTTTGTGTGAATGATGATGATGGCTGTGTGTGTGTGAATGATGATATGGCTGTGCATGTCTGTGACTGGTGATGGTGATGCCAGTGGTGGCTGTGTGTGAGTGATGATGATAATTGGCGGCGGTGATGGCTGTGTGTGACTGATGATGATGATGATGATGATGATGATGGTGGTGGCAGCAGTGGTGGTTGTGTGTGACTGATGATGATGATGGTTGTGGTAATGGTTGTGTGTGACTGATGATGATGATGGCAGCAGTGGTGGCTGTGTGTGACTGATGATGATAGCAGTGGTGGCTGTGTGTGATTACTACATGATGAGGGCCAGGATGGGGCATTACTACAAGATGGGACCAGGATGGGGATATTACTACAAGATGGGACCAGGATGGGGATATTACTACAAGAAGAGGACCAGGATGGGGACATTACTACATGATGGTACCAGGATGGGGACATTACTACAAGAAGGACCAGGATGGGGACATTACTACAAGATGGTACCAGGATGGGGACATTACTACAAGATGGTACCAGGATGGGGACATTACTACAAGATGGTACCAGGATGGGGACATTACTACAAGATGGTACCAGGATGGGGACATTACTACAAGATGGGACCAGGATGGGGACATTACTACAAGATGGTACCAGGATGGGGACATTACTACAAGATGGGACCAGGATGGGGATATTACTTCAAGAAGAGGACCAGGATGGGGACATTACTTCAAGAAGAGGACCAGTGATGGGACATTACTACAAGATGAGGACCAGGATGGGGACATTAGTACAAGAAGAGGACCAGGATGGGACATTACTACAAGATGAGGACATTACTACAAGATGAGGACCAGGATGGGGACTTAACTACATGATGAGGGCCAGGATGGGGACATTACTACAAGATGGGACCAGGATGGGGATATTACTACAAGAAGAGGACCAGGATGGGGACATTACTACAAGATGGGGATCAGGATGGGGACATTACTACAAGATGGAACCAGGATGAGGGCATATAGGTAGCGATGTTCATAATGTTAGTATAAGGTGTAGGAATGTTATGTATGGAATAGTGATGTACAGAATAGGTATAGCCAGTGCTAGTGTAAGATATAGAGCAGGGGTCTCAAACTCGGCTGGGCTGGTGGGCCGCATATAGAAAAAAATTTATATTGGGGGGCCGCATTCATTGTAGCACTAAGTGACATTTTAGCAACACCAGAATTTTTTGCTCAATGTAGTAATGCCCAAATCCTGATCATCTTCTTGTAGGAATGTCCCCACCCTAATCTCCTTTATGTAGGAATGTCCCCATCCTGGTCCCCTTCTTGTAGGACTGTCCCCATCGAATATTAATGTCATCCATCCTGGTCCTCTTCTTGTAGTAATGTCCCCATACTGGTCCCCATCGTATATTAATGTCAACCATTCTGACCCTCTTCTTTGTTTTATAATGTCCCCATCCTGGTCATCTTCTTGTAGTTAATGTCCCCATCCTGGTCCTCATCTTGTACTAACGTCCCCATCCTGGTCCTTTTCTTGAAGTAATGTCCCCATCCTGGTCCTCTTCTTGTAGTAATATCCCCATCCTGGTCCCATCTTGTAGTAATGTCCCCATCCTGGCCCTCATCATGTAGTTAAATCCCCATCCTGGTCCTCTTCTTGTAGTAATGTCCCCATCCTGGTCCCATCTTGTAGTAATGTCCCCATCCTGATCATCTTCTTGTAGTAATGTCCCCATCCTGATCATCTTCTTGTAGTAATGTCCCCATCCTGGTTCTCATCTTGTAGTAATATCCCCATCCTGGTCCCATCTTGTAGTAATGTCCCCATCCTGGTACCATCTTGTAGTAATGTCCCCATCCTGGTCCCATCTTGTAGTAATGTCCCCATCCTGGCCTCATCATGTAGTAATGTCCCCATCCTGGTCCTCTTTAATTTGTAGTAAATGTCCCCACTCCTGGTCCCATCTTGTAGTAATGTCCCCATCCTGGTCCTCTTCTTGTAGTAATGTCCCCATCCTGATCATCTTCTTGTAGTAATGTCCCCATCCTGGTTCTCATCTTGTAGTAATATCCCCATCCTGGTCCCATCTTGTAGTAATGTCCCCATCCTGGTCCCATCTTGTAGTAATGTCCCCATCCTGATCCTCATCTTGTAGTAATGTCCCATCCTGGTCCTCTTCTTGTAGTAATATCCCCATCCTGGTCCCATCTTGTAGTAATGTCCCCATCCTGGCCCTCATCATGTAGTTAAGTCCCCACCCTGGTCCTCTTCTTGTAGTAATATCCCCATCCTGGTCCTCTTCTTGTAGTAATGTCCCCATCCTGGCCCTCATCATGTAGTAATGTCCCCATCCTGGTCCTCTTCTTGTAGTAATGTCCCCATCCTGGTCCCATCTTGTAGTAATGTCCCCATCCTGATCCCCTTCTTGTAGTAATGTCCCCATCCTGGGCAAATTTTGGGCTGAAAAACTCGGCTTATATGCGAGTATATACGGTATTTCAAAATTTGACAGGTGCAAAAGTATGGGCACCTCAACAGAAAAGTGACATTAATATTTAGTAGATCCACCTTTTGCCTCTAGTGGCTTCCTGTAGCTGTGAATGAGTTCCTGGATCCTGGATGAAGGGATTTTTGACCATTCCTCTTTACAAAACAATTCCAGTTCAGTTAAGTTTGATGGTTGCCGAGCATGGACAGCCCGCTTCATAACATCCCACAGATGTTCAATGATATTCAGGTCTGGGGACTGGGATGGCCATTCCAGAACATTGTAATTGTTCCTCTGCATGAATGCCTGAGTAGATTTGGAGCGGTGTTTTGGATCATTGTCATGCAGAAAGATCCATCCCCGGTGTAACTTCAACTTTGACACTGATTCTTGAACATTATTCTCAAGAATCTGCTGATACTGAGTGGAATCCATGCGACCCTCAACTTTAACAAGATTCCCGGTGCCGTCATTGGCCACACAGCCCCAAAGCATGACGGACCCTCCCCCAAATTTGAAAGTGGGTAGCAAGTGTTTTTCTTGGTTTGCTATGTTTTTGTGGCGCCATGCATAACGCCTTGTTGTATGACCAAACAACTCAATCTTTGTTTCATCAGTCCACAGGACCTTCTTCCAGAATGAAACTGGCTTGTCCAAATGTGCTTTTGCATACCTCAGGCGACTCTGTTTGTGGCGTACATGCAGAAACGGCTTCTTTCGTATCACTCTCCCATACACCCAGAGGATGAAACTAGGAGAACAACTTGCAAGTGGACACCTGAAATAGCTTTTCTCATGATTGGATACACCGGGCTATGAAGTACAAAGCTCAATGAGGTTACCAAACCAATTTAGTGCTTCAGTAAGTCAGTAAAAAGTAGTTAGGAGTATTCAAATCATGAAAATCAAAAGGGTGCCCATACTTTGGCACCTGTCAAATTTTGAAATAATGCATATTTCACATTTTTGTGACGACCATCCGCTGTGAGGCCGAGCTGCTGGTAGGCAGCACCCCGAGAAACCCCCGAGACCCTTAACCCCTATACAGGGATCTGGAATTACAGCGAAGCCCAGGGGGTAGCTGCCTATAGCAACAGAGCCGGGGAGGTCGCCAGGGAAAAAATCAAGACCCGAAAAACAAAGTCAGATGTCCGAGTCAAAACCGAGAGGGCAGCGAAGGTACAAAATCGTCAGGCAGTAGCAGAGTCAAAAATCCAGGCAAAGGTCAAGGGCAAAACCAAGAGGGCAGCTGAGGTACAAAATCAATAGGCAGAGGCAGAGTCAGAAATCCAGGCAAGGTCAGGCACGAAACTAAACACACACTATCACTGGGGAACCAAAACTATATCTGGCGTCCTGCAAGCCAGGCTCCAATGTACTTGAAGGGCGCGGCTACCTCCCATAGGCTGGAGCCCACAGCCTGATGATCTCATCCGGACCGCCCCTAGACCCAGGCCAGATGGTGATGCACGACTGGCTCCGCCCACCCCACTTCTGACAGCAGAACGAAGGCTGCGCCTAACAGACAGCTCTGCAGGGCCCGCTACTCTGCTACCAACACCACCCAAAGGAGAAACATGGCGGCGCTCCGCAACAGAGGCAGACGTCGCAGGAGCAGGTCCATATGAGGACAAGGCCCTCCTATTACTGGCGCCATCAGCCGAAGGAAACCGGCTCCTCCCAGTGGCCGAGGCAGGAACACCAGCCACCGAGTCCAATGGCGATGTGACAATTTTTAGTTAGTACAATAAACTTTATTTCAAACCTGAAATAATACTGTGTCCATCAGTTATTAAATATATCACACTGAAATAGCTGGTGCAAAAAAACAATTTTAGTAAAAAAAAAATGTAAGATTAAGAGGGGTGCCCAAACTTTTTCGTATGACTGTATATTGTATACAGCAGAGTGTGTGTGTGTCCTGTATATAGAGATATATTGTATACAGCAGAGTGTGTGTGTGTCCTGTATATAGAGATATATTGTATATAGCAGAGTGTGTGTGTGTCCTGTATATAGAGGTATATTGTATACAGCAGTGTGTGTGTGTGTCCTGTATATAGAGATATATTGTATACAGCAGTGTGTGTGTGTGTCCTGTATATAGAGGTATATTGTATACAGCAGTGTGTGTGTGTGTCCTGTATATAGAGATATATTGTATACAGCAGTGTGTGTGTGTGTCCTGTATATAGAGATATATTGTATACAGCAGAGTGTGTGTGTGTCCTGTATATAGAGATATATTGTATATAGCAGAGTGTGTGTGTGTCCTGTATATAGAGGTATATTGTATACAGCAGTGTGTGTGTGTGTCCTGTATATAGAGGTATATTGTATACAGCAGAGTGTGTGTATGTCCTGTATATAGAGATATATTGTATACAGCAGAGTGTGTGTGTGTCCTGTATATAGAGGTATATTGTATACAGCAGAGTGTGTGTGTGTCCTGTATATAGAGGTATATTGTATACAGCAGAGTGTGTGTGTCCTGTATATAGAGGTATATTGTATACAGCAGAGTGTGTGTGTGTCCTGTATATAGAGGTATATTGTATACAGCAGAGTGTGTGTGTGTCCTGTATATAGAGATATATTGTATACAGCAGAGTGTGTGTGTGTCCTGTATATAGAGGTATATTGTATACAGCAGAGTGTGTGTGTGTCCTGTATATAGAGGTATATTGTATACAGCAGAGTGTGTGTGTGTCCTGTATATAGAGGTATATTGTATACAGCAGAGTGTGTGTGTGTCCTGTATATAGAGATATATTGTATACAGCAGAGTGTGTGTGTGTCCTGTATATAGAGGTATATTGTATACAGCAGAGTGTGTGTGTCCTGTATATAGAGATATATTGTATACAGCAGAGTGTGTGTGTGTCCTGTATATAGAGGTATATTGTATACAGCAGAGTGTGTGTGTCCTGTATATAGAGATATATTGTATACAGCAGAGTGTGTGTGTGTCCTGTATATAGAGATATATTGTATACAGCAGTGTGTGTGTGTCCTGTATATAGAGGTATATTGTATACAGCAGAGTGTGTGTGTCCTGTATATAGAGGTATATTGTATACAGCAGAGTGTGTGTGTGTCCTGTATATAGAGATATATTGTGTACAGCAGAGTGTGTGTGTGTCCTGTATATAGAGATATATTGTGTACAGCAGAGTGTGTGTGTGTCCTGTATATAGAGATATATTGTATACAGCAGAGTGTGTGTGTGTCCTGTATATAGAGGAATATTGTATACAGCAGAGTGTGTGTGTGTCCTGTATATAGAGGTATATTGTATATAGCAGAGTGTGTGTGTGTCCTGTATATAGAGGTATATTGTATACAGCAGAGTGTGTGTGTCCTGTATATAGAGATATATTGTATACAGCAGAGTGTGTGTGTGTCCTGTATATAGAGGTATATTGTATACAGCAGAGTGTGTGTGTCCTGTATATAGAGGTATATTGTATACAGCAGAGTGTGTGTGTGTCCTGTATATAGAGGTATATTGTATACAGCAGAGTGTGTGTGTCCTGTATATAGAGGTATATTGTATACAGCACAGTGTGTGTGTGTCCTGTATATAGAGATATATTGTATACAGCAGAGTGTGTGTGTCCTGTATATAGAGGTATATTGTATACAGCAGAGTGTGTGTGTCCTGTATATAGAGATATATTGTATACAGCAGAGTGTGTGTGTCCTGTATATAGAGGTATATTGTATACAGCAGAGTGTGTGTTGTCCTGTATATAGAGGTATATTGTATACAGCAGAGTATGTGTGTCCTATATATAGAGGTATATTGTATACAGCAGAGTGTGTGTGTGTCCTGTATATAGAGGTATATTGTATACAGCAGAGTGTGTGTGTGTCCTGTATATAGAGGTATATTGTATACAGCAGAGTGTGTGTGTCCTGTATATAGAGGTATATTGTATACAGCAGAGTGTGTGTGTGCCTGTATATAGAGGTATATTGTATACAGCACAGTGTGTGTGTGCCTGTATATAGAGATATATTGTATACAGCAGAGTGTGTGTGTGTCCTGTATATAGAGGTATATTGTATACAGCAGTTTCTGTGACCCTGACTCCTCCCACACATGATCACATGACTGTGACATCAGCACAGGTCCTGTAAGCACAGTGTTGTGTGTAGTTTGCGGTGTAATCCCGGGTGACAGCGGAGGGTGAGACTCTGCTCCTGTTACATTGTGGCCCTTGTTGTTCTGTGTTATTTCCTGGGACTGTTGGATCCAGTAAAGTCTTCCCATTGTGCGGTTCCTCCCTGTGTTGTCTGAGTCGTGTTCTGCCCACGGTTTAGGAGTTCGGCCGTTCAGTGGGATGAGCCCTGGTCCATGCGCTCTGTCTAAAGGCTTCCGGGCCAGCGGACGAGACCCCCCTGCCCCCCGTGTCTCCACACACCCTTCAGGCCAGTGCTCCTCCTGAGGACAAAGCTTAGGGTCTCTGGTAGGATAAAGGCGCTGTGCTATGGCTGCTCTTATGAGACTCGGCTTTATTGGCTTCAGTTTAGTTCCTCTGCCGAATCCCAAACATATATTGAGGAACATTGAATACAGGATCCTGAGCCCTCCCCTCCCCCACCCTATCCCACCCCCGCCCCTCTCATGTCTTCTATACTGTCTTTCTGTCTCATTCCCTTCTTCTTTCTGGTGGTTGGAGCCGCTGTGCAGGGAAACAGTGAAGGGGACGCAGCGGTGATCAGAGACGCGACTCTCAGGATCAGTGGAGGATCCAAAGCTCCGATCCCCGCTGATCACTAAAGGTACCTTTACACGCCGCCACTTTTTGCAGTGTTCAGAGGCAATCTAACGTGCGCGTGCACATTTTTCATGGTTGCCTCCGAACACCGAAGGCACTTTTACATGCCGTAATTTCGCCCTTAACTTAAGGTGATGTGTCGTCCCGGAAGTTCCCACAACAACAGCGGAACCAATCCGGTGGAGTACCCTCGCTGCTTCAGACACCGCAATCCCCAGAGGAATGTGGGCGTACATGTTCAGTGCCGCAAGAACATAGGCGTGACAAACTGGTGTATGCCGCACCCAAAACACACTGATTAGACAACGCAATAGCGTTATGATTGGCCAGTCTGCGCAGGAAGGCTGGCTAATACATGACGCCATTGCCATTGTGTAGTGTGAATGGACAGCTGTTTAAATATGGCGCCCGTGAAGGGACAACCAATGAAAACACAGTAGCCCCCACCAATCATCGCTGACGGGGCGCGGTCTCCAGCACGCTGTGGCACACCCCTGGGAAATCAGTAGGCGACGCAGATTCCATCCCTATCGCCTGATCACACGCCAAAAGCCGGGAATTTCGCCTTCATGATTGCCTCTGATTTTCGAAACCGGGTGCAACCTTTTTTATCGCCGCCAAATTGCCCAATTACACGCCGCAATTTCACGGTGATGGTGACGGGGCTACAGATTGCCAGTCAGATTTCTCGCCACGGTGGCGGCGTGTAAAGGTACCCTAAAGAGACAGCATTTCCTAGCGATATCCCATCGCCTTATTATCCCAGTAATTGTATTATTATATAGTGATATCCCATCCCCTTATTATCCCCAGTAATTGTATTATTATATAGTGATATCCCATCACCTTATTATCCCCAGTAATTGTATTATTATATAGCGATATCCCATCCCCTTATTATCCCCAGTAATTGTATTATTATATAGTGATATCCCATCCCCTTATTATCCCCAGTAATTGTATTATTATATAGTGATATCCCATCCCCTTATTTTCCCAGTAATTGTATTATTATATAGTGATATCCCATCCCCTTATTATCCCCAGTAATTATATTATTATATAGTGATATCCCATCCCCTTATTATCCCCAGTAATTGTATTATTATATAGTGATATCCCATCCCTTTATTATCCCCAGTAATTGTATTATTATATAGTGATATCCCATCCCCTTATTATCCCAGTAATTGTATTATTATATAGTGATAACCCATCCCCTTATTATCCCCAGTAATTGTATTATTATATAGTGATATCCCATCCCCTTATTATCCCCAGTAATTGTATTATTATATAGTGATATCCCATCCCCTTATTATCCCCAGTAATTGTATTATTATATAGTGATATCCCATCCCTTATTATCCCCAGTAATTGTATTATTATATATGTGATATCCCATCCCCTTATTATCCCCAGTAATTGTATTATTATATAGTGATATCCCATCCCCTTATTATCCAAGTAATTGTATTATTATATAGCGATATCCCATCCCCTTATTATCCCCAGTAATTGTATTATTATATAGCGATATCCCATCCCCTTATTATCCCCAGTAATTGTATTATAATATAGTGATATCCCATCCCCTTATTATCCCAGTAATGGTATTATTATATAGTGATATCCCATCCCCTTATTATCCCCAGTAATTGTATTATTATATAGTGATATCCCATCCCCTTATTATCCCCAGTAATTGTATTATTATATAGTGATATCCCATCCCCTTATTATCCCCAGTAATTGTATTATTATATAGTGATATCCCATCCCCTTATTATCCCCAGTAATTGTATTATTATATAGTGATATCCCATCACCTTATTATCCCCAGTAATTGTATTATTATATAGTGATATCCCATCCCCTTATTATCCCCAGTAATTGTATTATTATATAGTGATATCCCATCCCTTATTATCCCCAGTAATTGTATTATTATATAGTGATATCCCATCCCCTTATTATCCCCAGTAATTGTATTATTATATAGTGATATCCATCCCCTTATTTTCCCAGTAATTGTATTATTATATAGTGATATCCATCCCCTTATTATCCCCAGTAATTGTATTATTATATAGTGATATCCCATCCCCTTATTATCCCAGTAATTGTATTATTATATAGTGATATCCCATCCCCTTATTATCCCAGTAATTGTATTATTATATAGTGTTATCCCATCCCCTTATTATCCCCAGTAATTGTATTATTATATAGCGATATCCCATCCCCTTATTATCTTCAGTAATTGTATTATTATATAGTGATATCCCATCCCCTTATTATCCCAGTAATTGTATTATTATATAGCGATTCCCATCCCCTTATTATCCCCAGTAATTGTATTATTATATATGATATCCCATCCCCTTATTATCCCAGTAATTGTATTATTATATAGGATTCTTTAGGATCTTACATGGGATCACCTTCTTGTGATTCAGGTCTCTACAATATCGGATCCTCTCGTGATATCTTCTATATAAGAGAATTCTCCTGATTCACCTGTCAAGGATGGATAGATCCAGAGATGGAGAGATGGTGGAGAGTATACTGAATATCACCCTAGAGATCCTCTTCCGGATTACTGGAGAGGTGATGTGACCTCATCACAATCTCTGACATCATTCTCCTCTATTGTAATAACATGTCTGTAGTGATATCTATTACTGTGTCTCCATACTCAGGATTACACAGTGGTGAAGAAGACCCTACTGATCGCTGTCAGGACCCAGTATCTGATGGATGGGGAGGACCCCTGAGCCAATCCCGGGGTCTCCACCGCACCCGCGGATACATGAGGACATCAATGAGCAGAAGATCCTAGAACTCACCTACAAGATGATTGAGCTGCTGACTGGAGAGGTGACAGTGCTGGGAATGCTGGGACATTATACAGTAACGCTATGAAGGGATCGGGGGATGACAATGGTATCATTGTATGTGTCAGGTTCCTATAAGGTGTCAGGATGTCGCCGTCTATTTCTCCATGGAGGAGTGGGAGTATCTAGAAGGACACAAGGATCGGTACAAGGACGTCATGATGGAGGATCAGCAGCCCCGCACATCACCAGGTAATAGACACCACTAAATACACACATCTGTTATGGGGGGGAGGGGAGGGGCTGCTATAGGAAAATCTTGAGAAGTTGACAAGACGCTGAAAAATTTGAAGAAAAACCTTTAAGAAGGAAATAAAATCAGTGAGGTTCCCCTTCCTGAGCCCCCACTGCTCGCTCCATGGTCATTTGATTCTGGCCATCAAACACTAGAACAGCAGCGGTGATGTGTTTGTTGGTCACGGCTGCGGCCGATGATGAGATGTCTCTGCTTCCTCCATTGTAGCACACAGCACCAGTGTCGCGGTCGCAAGGGCCAGGGGTACTCAATAGCTGGGCAGGCAGTCTGTTGGGATATCACGACAATTTCCCAGGTCCGTGGCACTGACCAGAAAAGTTAAGGGGGTTATTTACAGGGGAATAAAGTTTTTAGAGTTTTTTGTGACACCATCTGTGGTTTCTGTTCATGGATGACCAGCACTGCTTGTAAGGGTTCCCAGAGGATAGGTGGATAGGCAGCTTGATGTATCACTCCCCACAGATGGAGAGGGCCCCTGGGATTCAATATAGATATAAATTTGGATGCTGGTGTTTGTACTTGTAGGTTTAGGGTGCAGGAATAATTGGGAGAGACACCAGGGTTCAGTTCTTATCAGTCCTTTTACTCACGGTTTTAAGTAGTCCTCTGTTGGCCTAATGCATATTGATCTGTATGTATTGCAACAACTATTGTTTGTTTAATATGATGTGATTTTATTTCTGCATGCATATTGTTCAGATGTCAACAAAGTTAAAAAAAAAAAATGTCCTCATTCAGAGACAGGATGTTCTTCCTCCTGCACCCAGCGTATACATTCTAGTGTGGAACTGGAAGCTGAAGGTCGCAGATTTCTCTCTCCCTCTGCTAGAAACCAGATTGATCCTATTCTCATGTTATAAGCTGGATGTTCTTAATGCTCAATAAATGAACATTCTCTGTTGCTCGCTGTGGACGTCACACTGATTAACCCGCTGCTAACAGGTTATGGGCCCAGGAGTCACAGAAGTCCCAAACCTCCAGAGCACAGAGATAGAAAGACAACAGCGAACTGAGAAGAAGTAAAGATGGCCACTACCTGCAGCCCAGCAAAGTTTACAGTGCCAAGCCTGAATAACCAGAACTACCAATCCTGGAAATTCAAGGTGAAGATGCTACGTGGAAATACACTCAGGAGCCCAAGCCTGACCCAGTACCACAGGACTGGCTAGAGATGGATCAGAAAGCACAGAGCACCATATCACTCAGCATAGAGGATGATCAGATTGTGCATGTGTGTAAGTGTGAATCTGCAAAGGAAATGTGGGAGCAGCTGCAGAAAGTACATGAGAGGATAAATCTAAGTAGCAAACTCTATCTAATGAGAAAGCTATATCAGTCTAAGTTACACAGTGACCAGGACATGCAGGACTACATTAGAAGCACTTTAGAGACCGTAGAGCGCCTGCGGGGCATTGGGGAAGATATGAAGGACTTCCATGTAGCAGCACTACTACTTAGTGGTCTCCCAGAAAGCTATGACACACTTGTAACTGCACTAGATGCACGCCCAGATGATGAGCTTACATTGGAGTACGTCAGAGGAAAGCTTGTAGATGAATATAAGAGAAAGGCAGAAAGTGTGAGCAGCAAAATATGCAACAAGGAAACTGCTTTACAAACGCAGGACGCGCCCACCAGCAGAAACCACCCTAAAGAAACACGTGAATGTTTTGTAT